>PITA01011569.1:0-66111 GCA_004023965.1 Spilogale gracilis | reverse complement strand
GTGAGGCCACCCAGACAGCAAGTGGCAGAGCCGGGGTTCAAGTGCACGCAGCCTGACATCAGAGTGTCTGCCCGACCCCGTATGCTCGCTGCCTCTGCAGCCAGTCCCCACGGGCCCATGTAAAACCAGAGAGAGGAAGTGAATATGGAAAGAAAGGGTTATCCCAAGCATATATAAAGATAAGCAGAAGTAATCTGGATATGTGAATTATGATGTAAATAACCCTTTTCACTAGCCCTCCCCCCCCAAAAGGAGGGGTCTTTTTTCTGGAAAAAAGTACTGACCAAAAACCCATGAACTTGTTTCGTTGGAAGTTCTATTAAGGCACTGTCCAACACAAATAACCATTTCCTAGTGTGCTAGAATTTACTAATTATCCCACACCACTCTTTGATGACAAAATGCCACCAACACTGTCAATATGACTAGTGAAGTCCATATTCATAATGTGAAGTCCTAGAATGAGTTTTCAGTTTCATGAAAACTCAAGATCTAAACGAAAGGTAAATTTCATTGTGGAAATACCCAATGTGCCAGGGTCACAGAGATGAGGACATTATCATACACTTCCATCATCCCAGTTAACAGTTTTCATATAAGCTCTTCCTGTTCTTCTTACCCAAATTCAACAAATCATCTGCATGGGATGTTAAGACCTGCACCTCACTCAGGAGAGAAGCTGTCCCTCTGGGGACATCAAACGGCTATCAGAATGTATCGATCTCATAAGCACCGCAATGAGGTTAGCGTGGTAATGCTGGGCAGTAACGAGGGGCAACAGAATACAGTTCTGATGAGCCATACCTAGCTCCTTCTGTATGTTGTCAGGGATTCCTGTAATAGTCTTTCTCCTTTTGACTTTCTTCGGTCGTCTTACCAGAGTGTCTGTGTAAATTAGAGATCGCCGAAGGCTGGCCTGGCGATCGAAATTCTCCCCTAATGTAAGGTAGTAGAACAAGCAAAGCAATGTTATTTTTAAGCAAGCCGACACCATGCACTTTCTTCCAGAAGCTTGTTGTAAAATGATAAGAAAGTATTAATAATGATGTTAGCTAGTCATATGATGATGAATGAATGCTGAAGGACAAAAAAAGGAAGGAAAGCACATTATCATCATAAGGCTGTTTTTTCATTTCCAGGTGTGTGTCCATCCAAAGGAAACACCTTGATCTCATTTGCAAACATGCTGGGGTAACAAGTGCAAATCTGTTAATAACACACTTGAAGAGTGATTCTGGGTTATTTAAAAAAATGGGTCATTTTAGAAGTGTTTTACATAGGCCCTCTGGCCACTAAAATCACTCTTGACATCAGCGTACCTGAGACAGCAGTGGGCATATGGGGTTCATTTGGTTACCTCTAGAGAGCAGTATAATGTCTTATCCTCTGGAATGACTAATCAAGGATTCCTGGATGAAGAGCTTTTTCTTTCAATCAGGGGGGCTGACAATTTGGACAGGCTGTGGTAACTGCTATGGGAGGAGATACAACTATCATGATTAATAAAAAGCCTTATAATGATAAAGTACTTTTACCACAATGAGACCCAGCAGCACTGCTGTTGTTAAAGCTGAATTGCTTTCTGTTTCATAATCACCTTTTACAAGTGATCTTAATTTAGACATTTCCAGTAGTTCTGTAATCAAACCTAGAATGCCATATCCACAGGACTTTTTTTTTAATCTCTACATTGTGATCTTGAGTGTTTAACACACCAATGGGAAACCATAAAATAATACAGTATCAGCTTGATTGGTCTGCTTTAAATTATCCGCCAGTTTAATTAAATAAAGTTTTATAGCATAAAACTATATGGTTTGTTAAATGGTTATTCTCAAAAAGAGATTTTAAAAATATGTATGTACACAAATGATATACTTCCATCATTCTTACGTTGTAAAAAAAAGTATAAAAATCACTCTTTTTAGCAATATTGACACACATTCAACCTGCGTATGTTGTAAACAGTGCACCCTCTATTTAAATAGGAATACATTGCAAATAGAAACTTATCTAATCTCAACAGAACAGAAGATAAAAGATCTGAACTATCAAAACACATTTCCACCAGGAAGTAAACTTAAATAAATGCCGGCAACTTTGAAAATGCTTGCAACTTTGTTCCTAATGGAGAAAACCAGAAAGGACTGAGAAAAGACAGTGAGACACCAGAAGGGGGTAAATGCATCACTATGTACGAGAGCATACACGGTGCTTATAAGGGGCAAGTCAGGACTTCCATGGTCCATTAGTTCCTGTGAAAGAGGAAAACAACCTCCTTGTATCAAGGCATTAAGCAGCAACAAAACACTGATAGTTAAATTGACTCTCTAGTTTTGCTTCCTAAAAAACCAGAAGATAAATCACCCTAACTCCAAGGAAATTAAGAAACAAACCATGAGAACGGACATCTAAGACATCTGCCTTTAAGGCACCAAGCTCTTCATCTTGCTCATCAGGAACCAAAAGGTCTGTCCCTCCTGGTGGACTAACATTTCTTGAGGGTAGGTACCATGACTCGCATCCTTTAGCACCCCTAGCTCAGTTCAATGCCTGACACAAAATAGGTATTTAACAAATACCTGCTGAGAGGAACTGAGTCACTCCCTTTCATTGAAAATACAGCCTTAGGCATGGTTATTACTTAGAAATAAATGTAGCTAACTCAGTATTAGCACAAAGCCAGTTTGTCAAAACTGCTGTGGCATGTTTACCTCTCTATCCTCCAGGTGGAAGACTTGTTATCCCACATGGCAGAATCTGAAGCCTACACACGTATACATTTTACTTGACACTTTTTTTTTTTTCTCTTCAACTCCTAGAACATGATGAGTCCCTACAGGACTATGACTAAAGGGATTAAATTGATTTTTGGGCTGGCAGCTCATTGGGCTAATGTTCTACCTTTATGCTTGGCTGGCTTCACTTTGGAAGTGAAATAGTGTATTTATCGACATTTCTTCTCCCTGCTAAACCTGACTGAAAATCAAACTGCAGGGCCAGTGTTCATCCAAATAAATGAACATATGACAATTCCCTACAGACACATTTTAGTGTCACAAGTCTTCTAGGGCTTCAGAAATACAACATTTAAAAAGCAGGACGCTATATAACACCTATGTCAATTCGACTACTAAAAGTGAAAAATTTAAATGTAATGCTTCTTTATATCAGGATATTAAAAAAAATCATCTCTGAAATATATGTGTATGTATATGAACACATGGATCCAGAAGATGGATCAGGAAATATGTAATTAGGTATTATATTTAATTATTACATTTCAGGAAATGTTAATCACTCAAAAGTAAATTGCGTTTTGACATAACTCCAATCGCTCACTTCTTTATTGTCATTTACCCTTCCTGTGTGGTATGTGAAGGGCTCCTTTTAAACTATGTACTTCATATCCACTTAAGTCATTAACAGGAGAGAATTATAGCTCAAAGAAATAGCACTGTTTACAATGCACTTCACTGCAAATAAGTCTTTATTTCTGAACTCTAGTTACTCTGTTTAAAATTTCCTAATCTCAGGATAATGTATTTATCCTAAGTCCATTAAGGACTGTCATATTTTATACCACAATGTTCTTATCTTCTAATCCTACTTCTGAGGCATTTAATCATATATAATGTAATTATATTTCTGCTGCATTTAATCAATCAAATAATGTAATGCATTTTCCTATAGAAAATATGTGTCCACATATTCCACCAACACAGCTACTTAGAAAAATAATCTTAAAAAGATATGACCTAGGTACCTGAGAGTCACATTCGGGAAGATCAACAATATTATGAGCTAAGAAAAATGGAATAAAATAATATGTTATTCCTTTAGGCTTAAGTACAATAAATATGAAAAAATGTACATGGAATTTAAAATAATAATGCACTTATTTACTAAATTTCTCTGGGATTAAAAACAGATGTACATTTTCATTCTAAATTGAAGTTTTAAACATCTGTAAGATTTTTAAAAAATCTTCAGTAACTATGGTCAACAGTGGTACCTTCAGAAGTACAGCAAGGGTACTGTGGGTTTTCATCCTAATTTTTCATGAAAATTCATCCTTACTGGTCACCTGGTTTTTTTAGGTTCTGCTCTATAGGCCATGATCTGTATGGACTGATTCTCAATGAGGATTATTAATAATCTGTTTCTCTTGAACACCCTGTCCAACATTAATTTGTAACATCTTTTTTATACTTGGTATACCCCCTAAACCGCTGGCCTCTCTTTGTGAGCTCTGGAACTGATAAAGCAAGAAAATTTTGACTTTTAATCTTTTAACAACTCCTCTAAGTTTGTGAAATATTGCCTTTGAGTTTTATGTACCTTGTTATTTGTCCCCTTAACTATCACAGATGATTAAATATGAGCATAACATTCTAAAAGAACTTGAATTTCATACTTGGTAATATTCATATTCCAACTTAATATAACATATCCTAAATATTTTATATTCAAAAGGAAGTGATTTTTATTTGAATAGTGTAGAATTCAAATTTATGGGGATCAAAATATAATTTTACCATCCTATTAACTTTAAAATGATATTTTTATGGTTTTTATTGTTAATTCGCTTGATGTTATTTTAAGCAATTTTTCCCTTTTTCCACTTGAGAAGAAAAAAGGTTAGAAAATCTATCATTTAGAAATATCACAAAACTGTTATTTCTTCACTTCTATAAATACTACATAAAATAGCCCTTTCAAAGGGAAACATGTCATTGTTTTCTTACCCAGGACCATGTTTAGAAGATATTCTCAAATAAAATATTTAAAGTAAGATATTTTAAGTAATTCAATGAAAAAAAACCATACACACTTTTGATAAATTACATGATATCAACCTTTGGTAACACAGTGCCCTAACAAGTAAGAAATATTTCATATGCACACACAAATTTTAATATTCCTTTCACTAAACAAAGAGCAGGAAGTCAGAATACAGCTATTTACCTTTGATGTATAAATGCTAAGGGCACATAACAAACAAAAGCGGAAGTCATTCTCCCAAGCATGTTTAGAAACCTATCTGCAGAGCAAAGCGTACCAGTTATGTTAATGGGAACCACATCAGCTTGGACTGTCTGGGCTTGCTGTCGCATCTTCTCTTCTGGTGTTGGCAACGGAAGTGACTTGGTCCAGTTTGTTTGAGTATTAAGGTCAGAGAAATCACCTGAGGTTGGCGCTTTAGGTCTCCTGATGGAAGTAAGTCTTTCTTCTTCTGATGAAGAAATAGAACACTGCATGGAAAAAAGGAAGAAGATGCTACAGCATGTAAACAGCTGACAGAAACATTTAAAAATAAATTTATTATTTAAAAATAATTTTTTAAAACTGATTTAAAGCAAGCAAACAAACAAAAAGGTCCCATTTAAGAAAGAAGCAATGGTGTGCAAGAAAATTGCTCGTCATCTTGAGCATGACTGGTTACAAATACAATTCACACAGTGGCCTTAGTCTCTAAGCCATGAGGACTACAAAATGTTTTTGCTGACCCACAGTATCTTTTCAGTTCTTCCCGCTTTTCCTGTATTTACTGTGGTCAGAAAGCTTACTGATTTCGTTTACTGCGAGAAGCCTTGAGAAACATCATGGTTGTGGCCATCGGTTTCCATTTTTATTAAAATTTTATTTGCTCACAGTAATTTCTAGCCTCAATCTTATTTCTTTTAGGCACTGGCCTCAAGGAACACTTCTGAAATGGTAAAGTTATTGTGGCTCAACTGTGTGTGCTCTTCTAAAACCATTTATATGAAAAAAAATCAGTGTGAAATTGTTATATTCTAACAAGCTGACTGAAGCTGTCTGCTCTGAGCCTTATCAGAATTCCATGAAAACATTACTGGCAGGGTCTGTTTTGATAGAGATTAACATCCTAACTGGGGAGCCCTTCCTCCATCTCTTTCTTCCCAAACCATCTTAAAAAGCACAGCAAGAATGCTGTTTTGGCAAGCACTTTCCAATGGACTTGCTGTGGCTGCTGGACAGCTGGTTCTTTGACAATCCAAGAACTCAAAAAAAAAAAAAAATACAATGTGCTCACAAACAACAATGACCAAATAAAGGTAACTGGCTTTTGCTGGAAAATGGCAGTTTATAACATACAGTAAATGTCTAAGAACGGCTCTTCGAGTTGAAAGCATTTCAACTAACTTCCACTTGTGAAAAGAAGGCATATTTAAGAGTTTGGTCAGTCCCACACAGTTACCCAAACCCACACCGGGTAACTAACTACCCTCCTCTCTTCTAACACCACTGCTTTGCTTGCCTAAATTCGACAAAAGGGACTGGACTGGAAGAGATTATGCTGAGTGAAATAAGCCAAGTAGAGAAAGTCAAGTATCACATGGTTTCACTTACTTGCGGTACATGAGGGGTAACCTGGAAGACAGTGGGAGAAGGAAAGTAAATGGGAAGTAGGGTAATCCAGGGACAGAAATGAAACAACAGAGACTTTGGACACAGAAACAAACTGAGGGACTTGGAGAGAGGGGGGTGGGGGATAGGAGAGCCTGGTGGTGGGTACTGGGGGCACCTATTACATGGAGCACTGGGTGTGGGGAATGGGGAATGAATCTTGGAACACTGGAAAAAAAAATTTTAAATAACAATAAAAAAAAAAAATTCGACCAAAGGGGATCATGAGGTACACTCTCTTTTGTAACTTACTTCTTTCATTCAACATTATGTTTGTGAGGATTCATCTATCTTTAAAAAGCAAGCATTGATATCTTTCTGGATTTAGTGCAAGTTTCTAAGATGACACTGGTAAGAAATTTACAAAAATGCGTGAGTTAGAAATTTCAATTGCTTAGAAGAACACGGTCATCACTGTTTATTACTACTGGATTCATCTTATGTAGAACACCTGTTTTTATTCCACAACTACCAGCCCTCCACAAATTTGAAAAAGACTACAGAAGAGCCAACAAAAAAATAGTTTGGTGCTGGGGACGGGGTCTAGACTAAGAATTCAAAGACCAGAGTCTACCTCCAGGCTGCTCCTGAACCCTAAGTTTCCTTTGCTGTAAAGTGGGATTATATGCTTATCTCCTGAATCCCCCTCACCCCCAGAGAGCTACTCTTAAAACCTCTGCGATGATATCTGTGGAAATGTCTGAAAAATATCATGGAAATGAAGGTAATAGTCCTAAAACCTGACTTTAGGAAAGCAAAATCATGAATTGACAAGTATACAATTTTTTCTTTTATCGAAAAAACACTACCAATAATAAAAGCGTTGTGGAAATAAATGGTATAAAAGAAATCATAATTAAACATCTCTATTGTTGACTTTATAGTCCTGATACATAAAACATGTAATATAATATTCAGGTTTCTTTCCCACCAAAGGGTATTGTGAAATAATGTTTGTAATTAAACTGACAAATAAACATACTCAACTTATGATGAGCATATGTTACTGATATCTGATTACGATACTAAACTACACCATCTCTCCATTCATGTCTGATCCACTTCTGGGAAAATGGTTAAAGCTCTTACAGATCCTTGAAAGACAATCAAGGGAATTTGGGGGTCAGCAGTAGCAGCTAAGCCACTACTGGTGGCGTGATAGAAATACATTATTTCCAGCCTTCCTGCACTTGTAATATGCATGTTAAATTTGACTTTATATATTCTCTACCCTTAACATGCAGACCCCCCACACACTCACACATGTACATAAAGTAAATTAACACTAATTTTATATGAGAATTTCATGACAGTTTCAGGACACTGAAGACTGAACCTCTCAACCTAGTAAACTGGGTTACTCCAATTTTCTGATGTACACAGAGAAATAATTTTTCAGGTAATCTTGAAATATGGCACAAGCTTTGAAAGGCCATGGGAAGCACAACCTAATGAAACAGGTTTAACAACAAGAAAAGTAAAGCTGCAGCTTGATGGAGAATAAATAGCAGGGTGACATCCTGCAGAGAGAGTTCCCTTTTCCTGTGACGTCTGCCAAGGGAGACGGTGAATGAAACACAGTTTCACAGTCTGTGTGCATCTAGCGGTGCTCATCAGCCCTAGTAACCTACTTGGCTTTTAGTTGGCTGATAGTGTCAGCATTGATAACTGATCACAATGTAAGAGTACTTCAGTTTAGTCTTGTTGCTATGGGATAATCACCAGAGAGAGCTCCAGGATGACAACTTTCAAAGGTAATCTGTCCTATAACGTGCTACTCTCATTTGCAAGACAATTTCCCAAGCACAGCACAGAATAAAGTTATCTACAAATGTGACTACCACGCAGTGTTACAACTTACTAAAGAAAAATTAAAACCAGGACAGTAATGACTTTCAGAACAATCTGACTCCTGTCCCTCCTAGAATTTATAAACACAGCAAGGGGCACAGAGTAACTCCTCCATCTCAATGGCAGAACACATCAGAAATACTCCAGTAAGATGGATATTGTAATGCTCTGGATTATTACGTTAGCCTCTTAACTGGTCTCCGTGCTTCTCTCTGTGTTGACTAATAGTCTATTGCTCAGAGGCCAGAGGGACCCTTTTAAAATTTAAGACAGATCATGTTGCTTCTCTGTTCAACCCCCCTAACGTCCTTACTATGACCTACAAGTCCCTACCACTGCTATCTCTGACCTAATCTCCTACTGTTCTAGCCCTTACCCTACTCTAGCCACATCACCCTTTCCACGCACTTTCTCGTACATATCATGCACACTCAGGGCCTTTGCAAGTGCTACTCCCATTGGCTGATTTGTTCTTCCCTTAGACATCGGCACTTTATTTTTCTTTGGGTGTTTACTCAAGAGTCCCCCCCCCTTTTTTTTAAAGATTTTTATTTATTTGACAGAGAGAAACACAGCCAGAGAGGGAACACAAGCAGGCGGAATGAGAGAGGGAGAAGCAGGCCTCCCGCTGAGTGGGGAGCCCGATGTGGGACTCGATCCCCGGTCTCCGGGATCATGACCTGAGCCGAAGGCAGCCGCCCAACCAACTGAGCCACCCAGGCGCCCTAAGAGTCCCCTTCTTATTGACGTCTTACTTCTTCAGCATCCCTAAAATTTTAACTCCTCCCCAATATTGTTTCTCCCCTCTGTTTTTTTCTCTTTAGTACATATCACTTGTATACATAAATTTTTGTTACTTCTCATTTATCTCTCCCATGAGAACGCAAGTTCCATGAAGCTTTAAATCAGAATCGCACGGAGAACTCTTACAGAATTTTGGCTAAAAAGGGTCACCATTTAGTAACTGATTGCTATATGCCTTGCTCTGGGTTGCATTTTAAAGAAATTGGTACCTTATTTTCATCTTTATAGCATTAGCCTCGTTTTATAAATAAGGAAATGGAGTAAAGTTAGTTTACTTTTGGGAAGTACACAAATGGACAACCAGGATTAGAACCCAGACTGACCCCAGAGTTTCTACTGTTAAACAGCGTAAAATAACAACTTGGCAATATTTGCAATCAATTACTGGATTGTCTGATCCAAAGATAAAAATCTCCACTCATATCTCTTATTGAAGAACAAACCTGAAAATCTATAAAAACCCCAAGTGTGGTATAATGGAAGAAGCACTATGCCCTGGAGGAAAACGCTAAGAATCAGCATCCCGGCTCTGTCATTTAGTAGTTTTTGAGCAACTCAGGCTCCTCTGTGTTCAGAAGACAGTAACTCCAATAGTTTTGCCATGCTTCATATTAATGGAATCTCTCAATATTGAGTCAATTATTTTTCTAAACACTGAGTTTTAAGTTGGCTTTCTTTCAGAACTTAAACACAGTTTTTAGACCTGTCTATTGGTCAATAATATTCATCAATATCCCATACCTTAGTCCTGGAAGGAATGGAGAGTTACATATGCAACAAGAAACCACAATTCCTTGCACCAAAATACTTAATTTAGAAAGGGTAGTCACTGGCCACCCCAGCAGTTGTTTTGTAGATTTTGGATGCTGCAGACCTGAATTCCAGAGACTACTAGGTCCTGTCTGGATATCAGACAAGCTCCCACCACATGGACAGTGGAGCCTGAAATATGGTCTCTTGGGCAGTTGGCCAAGTTATCAAAAAGCGGGCTTCACTGTGACTCACAGACTAGCCCAGGTTTTTGTTGTTGTTGTTGTTTTTAGATCTGCTTTGCTCTTAGAAATTAGAAAATGGAATTATAACCAGAGCTAAATTTAGCACTCATTTAGCAACTATTACATGAAAATACAGAACAGATGAAACTGTACAGAGCACTATTTAAGAGGATGTCAACATATATTCCACTCCTTTTTGTAGGACACTCAGTCTTTGGTGTTTTTCTTCTGAGAATTAAATCTCTCTTTACTCTTGGTTTTCAAGATTTTAGATGGTTTTATAAGGTGTCAAAACTTCTGCAGTCTTTTTTGGCTATATGCTTCTACCTTCAGTGTATTCACACACAGAAGAACCTGATTTAAATTCTGTTCTCTCCTATTTTTTTTTTCCCCCTCTAGACCCAACAACAACCAAAAAATAAGGGATGGTAGACATGGATCCATACAGACGCACAGTTCAAGGTTCATCCAGCAACTCTATGATGGCCAGGTAGCGGTGACCATATCCACATTATTAAATAACTTTTTTCCTTTTCTTCGCATCAGTGTATTATTACATATACCACAAAGCTAGCCCCTTTATCAATACTACAGATTGAACTAAAATATTGTGGATTTAAACTCTTGCATTAAATGACCTTTTCCTTAAAATAACAGAAAATACTTAATTAGAACATAAATGTTTAAAATGATGCAGTATTTGTTTTTAATCTTTGTATTTTCATAAATGATACATACAAAGTACCTAATATAACATAATGAATACATCAGAACTTACTACCCAACCCATGACTTACCTAAAATATTACCAATAACTGCATCTACCTCCATGTTCCTCCTTGCATCCCCCAAGGTAATCACTTTCCTGAGTTGTGCATTGATCATTCCCTTAAAATATGTGTAAATTACATGTTTATATTTGCTTTGACTTTTATAAAAATGGTTTCATTCTTTGTGTCATGTTCTTATGTTTCTAAGATACACGCCTATTTTTGTTGAGAGCCCACAATTCATTTGTTTTACGGGCATATATTCCATTCCAATACCATATTCATTTATTCACTCTATTATTATTGAACAACTGGGTTGTAAAAGATGGTCTCTCTGTTACCGCAACAATTTACACCTCCCAAAAGAGAGAGGTGAGGAGGAGAAGGCTGATGTAGCTAAGGCCCAATTCCCTCATATACTCACTGTTGGGGGGAAGACAGGAGCTCTGGAGCCACAGATCTGGATTTGAATCCTGGCTCACTGTTGAGGATGCTGAGGGTGTTCATGGTCATGATTGTGGTGATGGGCTCACGTGTGTTCACATATGTCAGAACTTATTAAAATATATAATTTAAATATGTGTATTTATTTTATGTAAGTTACATCTTAGTAACACTACTGTTTTAAAACAGAGAGATTTCGGTTTCAGTGTTTTAAAACTATGTGATCTGAAGCAAATGATTTAATCTCTCCAAAATACAGTACCTTCATCTGTGATATGTGTACAGTGTAACTACCTCTCATGGCTGCAGTAAGAACTAAACAGATTCACATACAGCATGAAGCCTAGTCTCTGGCTCCTCAACTTTTCTGTGTGCTGGTGCTTGATTCCGTATTGGGAGATGGTAGAAATATCTACAAGACAGGAATGCTGCGTCCCCATTTAAAGGAGAAGGCAGACATGAAGAGAGCCTTATTCCAGTGTAATGGGACATTTACAACAAGAGAAACTGGGACATGGTACTAGAGACACTCTCACTGGTTTGAATGCATAAAGGCCTGGAAAAATGACAATCCCCAATCTTCTCACTCTTGCTTACAAGAGACAGAGTAACAAGGTGTCCCAAACTGTAGAGCACTGAATCCATGGAGCTAGCACAGACTCCTGTGTGTTCCCACCGTGCCCTGAGATGACTCACACAGAGAAACCAGGACACACGACTGCATCTAGAGGCATCCTAAGTGTTTTCTAGACCATAAACCACCTGAGGCCAGGTAGTATGTGTACATACTGAGGCCAAGAAGCACCTAAATGATTTTTAAAAAACATAAATCCAAAAATCTTGAATAAATGAATACAAGTCAAGGGTGGAGTGAAAAATGACAAGAGCAGGCATAACGAGAAGGAATTTGGTTAATTTAGTATCCTTATCCTTTTGTTTCACCAACATGACGCAAGGAAAAGAAAATGGAGTATAACGTGGGAGGCCCCGAATTTCCGTCCTCCCTGGCACACTCCAGCCATGGGCAGTTAGGGAAGTAATGTCATTAATTCTGAGTCTCAGATTCCAGATCATTAAAGAATACTTCTTTCAAAGGAGATAAAATGTGTGAAAAGTCTGGAAAATGTTCTAAAGTGTTGGACCATTATTGTAAAGCTAGTACTAGCATGACGGCTAGTAGCTCTACTTGGCAATAACCTAGAAAGATAAAACCAACAGAAGTTTTTTAGTAGTTGCTGAAACCTCTCAAATTCATTGCTTTAGGAAGGAAATTCTGTGTGGGTGGAATGACTGGGAGAGTAGCCAACTGTCACTGTCCAGAGTGTCATCTTCTTTAAAGTCTGATTTGAAAAACCAGCAGCTCAATGATACTGTGCTAATCACTGATTGAGTATATTCTGTGTGCCGGGCCCCATGCGAAGAATTTCATAAACGTTAATTAATTTCAACCTCACACATCCCCCTCCAAGGGAGATAAGGTAGACATGTACATAATTTACTATCAAAGCCAGAACTCCCTGGAAGGTGAGAGGGGGTGCTCTGAATAATCCCACAGCTTAGCAGCTGTAAACCAGGACTGTCCTGAGCAAACACTCTCCACAGTGTGGAAACTGAAGATGATGGACAAAAGCAATTTATGCAAGATCACACAGCTTCAACAGGTGGAAAAGCTGCCCCAAACCGGCCTTCTCAAGGACCATGTGGTCCCACCTGCGCAGTTACAGAGCAAGGCTTGTCCTTTTGTCTTCTTCAAAGTCCTCCTTTGATTTAAATATCCCTCATCGATGAGGACTGAAATAGAACCTGAGATGCCAGCTCAAAAAGTAACAGGAAATGGAAAATTCTGGGGTTCTATCAATACCATTAAAGCCAACCTTTTATTGCCATAATCCCAGGCTAATTTATGTGTCTGGGGGTTAATTTTATCCAAGAGATTGAGTAACCCATGACTGACATCCTTTTTGCTGAGACAATGGGGCCTCTATGAATGTTTCCCTGATTCAGTGAACATATCATCAAATATAACCTCCCCCTAAGGCTGTTGAGGAAATGCCCTATCAACTCACAGGAAATGTTTTGGCATCTATAACGAACCTCCTCCAAATACCCGAAAAACCTGCTTGGTGGTAGCTGGTATGCACTGGAAACTGAAAGAACAGAAACCGTCTGGACTACAGCAGTACTAAAGCAATGACTTCTCTCTGATTTCAGTTAAAAAAAAAAGAGGGGGAGGATTTTGTGAGATTTCTAAAACTCTCTGCAGACAGCATTTTCATGCAGGTAAATAAATAAAATACATACATACATACATACACACACACACAACCTATATTGTTGGAAATATTTTAATTATTTTTCTTGTTACACTTTGAAAGATACATGTAGATATCATTAGCAAAACATCATTCTTTATACCAAAAACAGGAGTCCTACTTAGTAAGTGTTTTGCATTAGGATCATTATTGTAGAATAATTCTCTAGAATAAACACCCAGAACAGAGGTCCTCTAGGTTCTCTGTTCTAATTTAGGTTTTCAGCCTTTACCTTATTAGCAACTCTCATTTTAGGAGAGTGCTTCCATCCTAGGCTCGTAATAGATGCTTCATACCATTGAATGAAAATTAGATACTTTTCACTCTATACCCTTCTTCAATGTCCGAGCATCTGTAGCCCAAGCACTTGTTAAATTCTATGTGGTCCACTGTTCTCCTCAACATACCCCAATCCCACTACTCACCAAGCAAATACAAACTAAAGTGTTTCCCCAGAATTTTCCCTCACATTGACTTCTACATGCTCTGTATCTAAAATAACCCCAATTGTCAGAGTCATTTTTCAGAACATGAATTGCACTTAAGGGTCTTGGTCTTAAGGCGGAAATCATAAACTGCTGGCTTGGAGCCCCTTTTATAGTTACTGGACTCCCACGTGATTTCAAATGCCAACTTTGGTCATATATGGAATCCCATAAAGATTCAAGTCTCCTCCTGGACTTTATATTGAACATTCTGTCCCACTGGTCTGTATACTCAGGTTCCACACTGAGTAACTCCTGACTCTTTTTAATACCTGGTGAGGCCAGTTCTCTTCCCTTAGTGCCCCTCAATCCTGCAGCTTTCCCAGCTGTGACCCTTAGATTCAGCCTCTCTTGTTCTTTGTCTTCTCCCTCCTCTTTCCATCCCCCAAATTAACTCTAAACCAAACCAAAACTAAACTATTCAACTTCTTACTGGTATTGTGTTAACTTTATAAATTAACTTGGACAGAAATTTTTTGATACTGAGTCCTCTAAGGGCATAAGAAGTCTTTTAATTTATTCAAATCTTGTGTTCTATAGTATTTAAAATGTTTTTTTTTCACAAAGATGTAATACTTATTAATTTATCCCTACTTTGTCTGTTAGCATAACTTAAAGATTTTTTCCTACTACATCTTGTAACTTGCTTTTGTAGATATGAAAATGATTGATTGCTATACACTAATTTCATACCTTACTTTTTGTCACTGAATTCTACTATTGATGACAGTTTCAAATTTTTATTTTCCTGGAGTCACCAAGTATATAAACTTATCATTCCAAAGAATGATAATATCATTTCAATCTGCCCCATTTTTGAGCCTCTTATTCTATAGCTTTTCTAATTGTTCTGGTTAGTTTTTCCCATACAATGCAATAATAGTGATAATGAATGTGCTGTCTTATGCCTCATTCTAACAAAAATGGTTCATTAAAAATCATATTGGATTTGGAGACAAAGTAGATACATTGTAAGTTATGTTATGAGTATTTACTTGTTCCTATATTACAGGTTTTTAAAATTATTTATTTTTAAAGATTTTATTTCTTTGACAGAGAGGAACACAGCTAGAGAGGGAACACAAGCAGGGGGAGTGAGAGACGGAGAAGCAGGCTTCCCACCAGGCAGGGAGCCCGATGTGGGGCTCAATCCTGAACTCCTGGATCATGACCTGAGCCGAAGGCAGATACTTAATGACTGAGACACCCAGGCGTCCCTACAGTTTTTTTTAAATCAAGAATGGTTATTGAATTGTATCAAATACCTCGTCAATATCTATGGTTGCTGACCCGATTTCTCTCTTCAATATGTTTACTGTATGATTAAATTAACCAATACGGAACATCCTTACAGTATTATTGGGATAAATTCAGGTTGATTTTTTTTTTTTTTTTTAGTATTTGTCTTGTAATAAGCTGTTTGGTTATGTTTCTCAACATTCTTCTTATGACTTCTAATAATGTTCATGAGTGAGACTGGCCAGTGGGTTTTGTGCCTAGTGTAGTCTTTGTCGGGTTTGGCCTCAGGGTTAAGCTGATTCATTAATCACATTATATCCTTTTCCTTTGCTCTGGAAAAGTTTCAATCCTTGGATTTACTTGCTATTTAAAAGCTTTAGTAGAGCCCTCTGTATGAAACCGTCTGAGCTTCGTGCTTTTCACAATTTGGTCCATTTTTTTTTTAATGGACTTAAGTTTTCTACGCAGCTTTATCAAGATATAATCAACATATAACATTGTGTAAGTTTAAGGTGTATAATGTGATAATTTGATACATGCATAGACTGCAAAATGATTGTCACAGTAAGATCAGTAAACCCATCTATTACCTAACATAATTATCTTTTTTTTTTCTTTTGGTCAATCTGGTGTGAATTTTTGATAAAATCTCTCTATTTTGGGGGTGCCTGGGAGGCTCAGTTGTTAAGCATCTGCCTTCAGCTCAGGTCATGATCCTGCAGTCCTGGGTTTGAGTCCCTCATTGGGCTTCCTGCTCAGCAGGAAGCCACTTCTCCCTCTCTCATCCCCATTTGTTTCCTCTCTAGCTGTGTTTCTCTCTGTCAAATAAATAAAATCGTTTAAAAAAAATTCTCTATTTTTAAAAACAGAAACCAGTCTGTTAAAATACTCTCGAGAAGTTCTAGATCCTCTCTAGCTGTGCTTCTCTCTGTCAAATAAATGAATAAAATCTTTTAAAACAAATTCTCTATTTTTAAAAACAGAAATCAGTCTGTTAAAATACTCCCTTTTGAGAAGTTCTAGAATTATATTGATACATTACATAAATTAGAGAATCAGTTTCAATATTATCTATATATTTTTCATCTAACAAAAGATGGTATATATAACTTTTGTTATAAATAATCATAAATAAATAAATACATACATAATCATAAAGTCCTCTGCTTCAAAAATATGTTGGTGACTTCCTATGACCTATGCAGTAAAAGGTAACTCCTTCACCTAGCATGGCTCCCCTGTGATCAAACCACAGTCTCCCTCCACCACTACCCTGTTAACACTCTTGGTGAACAGAGCTGATTCATCTCTCCCCTGCCTCGGTCCTTCACAATCTCACTTCCAACATGCCCTGGACTTAATCATTACATAACGTCAGATGTGAGGTCTTAGTAGTGATTCAATTACTGATAATCCTACTGAATTTACTGAAAGTGTTAAGAAAAAAAAATCAAAGTTCTCAATATTTTTGACTTAAGCATCTAGTAGAATGGAGTTACAGTTTACTGTGGTGAGGAAAAGTATGAGAGGAGCAGGTAAGGTTGGGAGAATCACATACTAGGTTTTGGGAAGTTTGAGATACCCATAAGACATTTAGGTGGTAATGGATAGTAAGCAGAAAAATGCGAGAGTCTCGACGAGCAACAGAAATTTAGGAAAATTCAGCGCTTGGAACTTAAGGCCATAGGACTCAGTGAAATCACCCAAGGAGTGAGTGACTTTCAGAGGGTCAGAATTACACGGAGGTTCAGACACATGGAAAAAGAGCATCCAATAAATGACTGAAAAGCAATGGTTAGTGAGCAATGAGGAAAACCAGAAGTGTGTGGTCTCATGAAAGCCAAGCACAGAAAGTATTTTAAGAAGGAAAGAATAGTAAACTATGTCACAGGCTGCTGACAGGTTGAATCAGAGAAGTGCTGAGAATTAACTATTAGATTTGGCAAAGTAGATGTGATACTTAGACTTAACAAGAGTAATTTCAGTAGCATACTGAGGATATGAGTTTATTTGGAGGGGGTTCAAAGGAGTTGGTGAGAAAAGGCAGTGTTAAGAGCACGTCTATACAGTTCTTTGGAGAAGTTCTACTATAAAGAATTGGAAAATGTGGCAGAATTTGGAGGGGATGAAAGGTCAAAGAA
This sequence comes from Spilogale gracilis, assembly GCA_004023965.1. Lineage (NCBI taxonomy): Eukaryota > Metazoa > Chordata > Mammalia > Carnivora > Mephitidae > Spilogale > Spilogale gracilis. The sequence continues at coordinate 48,638 of PITA01011569.1, read as the reverse complement.
GAGTTTCTTCAAGATGAAAGAAAATACAGCATGTTCAACCATAATGATGGTTATGATGCAATAAAGAAAACTGATTAGGTTAAAGGGAGGGGGGGTAAACTGCGAGTATGAAGTCCTTGAGAAGTTGGCCTTAATCATTCCACTGAAAAACGACTGAGTCCTCACTACATGCAAAGCCCAAACCTAGGCACTTGGAATACAACAGGGCAGAGAGAAGCAAGGACTACTCACCCATTGCAATGGCAGGGAAGGGTGAGTAGGTAGAGGAACAGATGTAAGCAGTTCAACAGGTTTGGTTGTGAAAGGATATACCTGTGGACTACGTACCCCCTGTCCCCCTCCTTTGTGTGGTAAATATAAAAAATATAAATATATGAGAGTAAGTAGAAACTATGGTGTCGGGAGATTTGAGAAGGTGTGAAATATAATTTGGTAGGACTGCTGCCACTTTAGGTTTGAGTCAGGCATTTAGGGTACAACTAGCTAATAGAAGCTGGTGTTTTTCTCTAGCCTCGTTTAGCTAGCCAGGCTTTAGTACAGAGGAGGGGTAGAGCTGCATTAAACTGGGGAAAGGATTTCTCTATGAAGTGGCAGAAGGCTCGAGAGGGGCCAGCAGAGTTGAGAGTGTGTGCAAAGAAGAGAATATAACTGTGGGCCATGGAATCTAAGCTGGGGGAGAATGACTGATGACATGAAGAGGGTAGGGTCAGTGGAACAGAATTTCTCATGAAGATCAAACAATTTTTGAAAACAGATTCAAGAAAGGAAGGAAGGAAAGAAGGGAAGGAGGGAGAAATGGGATTCTAGAGAAATCAAGCGGGAAAGACAGTAAATGAAATTATCTTTGACTCTTTTTCTTATGATTTCAGGAAATTCTGTAGGATCCACTTTTAAAATAGAGATAGAATCAGAGTGTTTGGGTGGCTCACATGGTTAAGCATTTGCCTTCAGCTCAGGTCGTGATCTCAGAGTCCTGGGATCGAGTCCTGCGTTGGGTTCCCTGGTTAGCAGGGAGTCTCCTTCTCTGTCTCCCTTTCCCCCTGTTTGTTCTCTCTTTCTCTCTCAAATCAATAAATAAAATCTTAAAAAAATAAATAAAATAAAGCTAGAATCTTGACCATTGTCAACCTGGTCCCATCCCACATTGTCTCTCTCTTTGCCAGGATTGCTGCGATGGCCTAGAGACTTGTCACTCCACTTCCCATCTTCAACTCTCCACAGTCTTGTCGCCATACAGTCTATGTTGCTTTAAACAGTAAATCAGATCATGCTACTTTGCACCTCAGCTCCTCCAGGACCTCCCCATTTCACCTAGCAACAACAAATCCAAAGTCCTTACCAGGCCCAATCCAGCCACTCTGATGGTATCAGGTTATTTCCCCCAGAGGATAACCATATTACCGTCCCTAGGCCTTTGCACTTACTATCTCTTCTTCCCAGAAAACTCTTCCCAAAGATAGTCACATGCGGTGTTCCTACACTGCATTCTGAGGTCTACTCTAATGACACCATCAGAGAGCCCTTCTTGACCACTCAATCTAAAAATAGCAGCCCTGTCCTCTCAAATGCTCCTTACTACTATTCTATTTTTCTTCATAACATGTGTTGCCACTTGGTGTTACACTGTTTACTGTTGTTTTCCCTCTGATGACAGGGACTTTGTCTTTTTCACTGATGGGTCTGCAGAACCTACAATGATGCCAGGTTTGTTGGAGATGCTGCATAAATATTTGTTGAGTCAATGAATGAAGGGGCAACCTTTCAAAAAGATTTTGGAGAGTAATCTTACTTCACTCCTCACTTTCTAGCTACAGAAAGGAATGCCTGGAAGTTCCAAGTGGTATATCCAAAGAAAGCCAATGAGTGGCAGAGCTAAGACATGAGATGTATCTCCTAACTCCCAGGATGCCACCATCTCTTAATTTCATTTTTTAGAATCTCCCTTTCTTGCCACTGACACATCCATTCTTTTGGTCTAGTCTTCAGTATGTCTTGCCCATTGCAACAGCCCTATGACTCTTCTCCTTCCATTTCCTTACCCTCTCCTCAGCCCCACTCCACTTCCCGACTGCCCAAGCCAGAAGAATTTCTCTTGGTTGTGTTACTATATGACAAATACTTACTGCAGCAGGTACTATGTAAAACCCTTTTTATTCTGGTGGTTCTCCCTACCAGAGAGCTGTAACTTCCTTGAAGCAAGTACAGATACCTTACCAATCACTGCACTTGCAGTATCTGGTATACAGTAGATATTAAGAAACATTTACTGCTGGGGTGCCTGGGTGGCTCAGTCATTAAGCGGCTGCCTTCGACTCAAGTCATGATCCTGGAGTTCTGGGATTGAGCCCCACATTGGGCTCCCTGGTCGGTGGGAAGCCTGCTTCTCCCTCTCTCACGCCCCTTGCTTGTGTTCCCTCTCTAGTTGTGTTTCTATCAAATAAATAAATAAAATCTTTTTTTTTAAAAGTAAAAGAAACATTTACTGCATCAGCTGCTCTACTTCATGGAATGCTCTCCAAGATTTCTGCCTGGCTCACTGTTTTTATCCCAATCACCTCTTTGCTCAGGAAGGCTTGCCCAACCACCCCTCTGTCTCATTCTGCTTTATTTTCCTCCGGAGTGTCTATCACATTCTAATACAGTATCTCTGCTTATTTACTCGTGTCTCACTGCCAGATCAACCATGATCAAGGGCAAGGATTTCTTCTGTTTGCTTCATGGTTGTCTCTAGCACCTAGAACAGTCCTTGGCACACAGGACCTGTGTAATAAATACTTAACTTGAAAATGAACTGTAAGTCTGTGCTTAAAGGAGTTCTGTTCAAAACACATTGAGGAAGGATAAAGGAATACGTCCCAATGACTACGGATGATGGCCGCACCACCTGGAGACATCTGTGCATGATGGTGATAGGCGAGCAGTGAGGAGAGGGTCACAGAGATTTTTAATAAAGACTCCTGATGCAGGGTATGTAGTTAGTAGTGACTGTTCTGGAAATAACTGAATGAGTAAGCCAGCTATGTAGCCCGTCATGCACGAAGCACTGTGTGGGATGCACACAGTGAAACCTGAACTAGAAACTACTTCAGCACTAGCTGAGGGGAAGGACCCGCAGGAGGGGGCAGAAAAGGCACAAGCACCCACAGAGGTTAATTTCCACACCAACTTAAGAAATTCTGTCACTGAAAGCAGCACTCACTAGATATTGTAGACTTGTATGTAATTAAAAAAAAAAAAAAAGCATATGGTCTGGTGCAGAACACTGTAATTAATCCAACAGCTATGAATAAACAAAAAGATGGAGAATGTGCTCCGAGACTATCAAACTGGATATGCAACAGTGAGAGGCAAGTGGCTTTTTTGATGCTCCAAGGAACCAAGAAATTACAGAAGTTAATGCAACACTGAATGATGTAGCTTAACTGAGAAAGAGATGGGAGGGCAAAGGGAAGGAAGGAAGTTCATTGACATGACAACAGTTTGTTGGTTAATGTTTAATTAATATATAATCATTCATGATTAGTACATTATACATCCTGATATTTATTTTATCCTGAAAAAAAATTCTTACATGGAGAACACATTCAGGCCTGGTTTATTTAAAAAAATTCGGAACATACTTAAACTCGGTTCTATGTATTTAAGAAAAAGAAAAAGTTCCCTAAATATCATTAACAGGGACACCTGGGTGGCTCAGTTGGTTAAGCATCTGCCTTCAGCTCAGGTCATGATCCTGGACTCCCGGGATCAAGTCCCGCATCGGGCTCTCTGCTCAGCGAGAAGTCTGCTTCTCTTTCTGACCCTCTGTCTTCTCATGTTCTCTCTCACCCTATCTCAAATCAATAAAATCTTTTAATAAATATATATGATATTATATTATATAGTAAATATATAATATATCAAATATATTTAATATATATTTATAATATAATAATATATATTATATATAGTAAGTAAATATATATATATATCACTAACAGTATCTTCTAAGGATTTCAAAAACACGTTTACCCAAAGATATCCAGCAGTAAAGGAAGGTAAGACTTGAAAGCAACTCTATGCTTTTATGAGGGTCCAAATACAGGCAGGCCATGAGTCCAGACACGGTGATGGAGCCTGTGACCTGGAGGGGATTTTCAGGGACGTGAACAGCACACCCTCTCAGCACACACACCAGCAAAGGCTCCTCCGCTGCTCCTATGCCTCCATTTTACAGAAGAAGCATTTGGCCCCAAGGAGAGATCTAAGGTTCCACAGCCAACTCTGGTTTCTGCTCTAGTGGATCCCAGTGCTACCAAGTCAAGCTACGGTCCTTCTTACGCTTAACAGGATCTGTCATATGTCATGTCCTATCATTTAAAGGATGACATTTATGTACATATTCTTTCCCATATTATCCCTATCCATGGACTCATTTTCAATGTGACAGGAGCCTTGTCTTCTCAGGGTTAGGGATTTTTTACTTTCTCCACACATTCGGGAGAGGGCTGCTCAAAGGGGCCCGTTGCAATACACAAAGGAATAGAAACTAGTCCACAGAGACAAGACTTCCCTCAGATGTGAGCATCACGGTAAGTACAAAACTATGTGAGAATTTAGAACCTACAATTCACTTTCCGGAAGGCCCTTAGATGTTGTCTCCATGATGTCAATCTGCCACCAGGGGGACTCTACACTCCTGGACACACAACTTACACAATCATGCAGCACCCAAACCACCTCTGTCTAGTAACTCGGCCCCATTATAAACTCAATTTCCTCCTCTCAGCATCAGTAAAAGGTTGAAGTGTATCTGAATAAAGAAAGACAACTTGGTGGTGCCTGGGTGGCTCAGTTGGTTGGGTGACTGCCTTCGGCTCAGGTCATGGTCCGGGAGACCAGAGATTGAGCCCCACACCAGGCTCCCTGCTTGGCCGGAGGCCTGCTTCTCCCTCTCACTCCCTCTGCTTGTGTTCCCTCCCTAGCTGTGTTTCTCCCTGTCAAATAAATAAATAAAATCTTAAAAAAAAAAAAAAAGACAAATCTCACAGGTGGGGAACTGGGGGAGATGCCAGTCATAAAAGGGTACAAGCCTTCAGTTTTAAGTTGAATAAGCTCTGGGAATCTAATGTACAGCATGGTGACTACAGTTAATACTACTGTGCGGTGTACTTAAAATCTGCTGAGAGAGTGAAGTTTAAGCATTTTCACCACATGCAAAAGAAAGGTAACTATGTGAGGTGATAGATGTGTTAATCATATACATATGTTAGGGGCGCCTGGGTGGCTCAGTTGGTTAAGCACCTGCCTTGGGCTCAGGTCAGAATCCCAGAGTCCTGGTACTGAGCCCTAAGTTGAGCTCCCTGCTCAGTGGGGTGTCTGCTTCTCCCTCTCCCTGCCCCTGCCACTTGTGTTGTCTTGCTCATACACACTCTAATAAATAAAATCTTTAAAAAAATATATACATAAGTTACATCATCACACTTTAAATATATACAATTTTGTCAATTATAATTTCAATCTGCCTGAAAAAAATTTTAAAATAAGAACAGAAGAAAACCCTCACTACATAAATCATCTTCTAATTTCTATTTTCCCTACTTATGTCAATGAGAGAAAAATAAAGGTTTTAGAATTAAATAACTGATCAATTTTGAAGTAGCTGCTTTTCCTATTAGAGTAAGAACTTCTTTTTGTATTTTAAGTCCCAAAGAACTAAACTAATGTGTGAAAATATTTTTAAAGAAACAGGAAAAAACATTTTCAACAAACAAACAAAAAAATACCTGAGGTCCCATCTTCATCAAAAGACTAACACATTATTGTAGTAATCTCCCATTTTTGATTAATTGTTACCCACCCTTTTCTCTGATGTTATTTATTTGAGGAAGGACAATAAACTTTGAATAATGTTCCCTAAACAGTAACACATTTATATATTGACCTAATTCTGCTAAAATTTCTTAAATTAAAAATGGTTTCTAAACCAAAACATGTGCAAACTTAAAATCCATAGTACTAAATAAAATGAAAAAAAAAAAAGCCATCTAAGTCAAAATCTCCTTACGTTTTTATTCTTTCATGGACATCTATTACTGAGAAAATATATTTGTCTTAAGAAATTTGCACTTACCATAAGAGATGGCATGAGAAAAAGGACCACACATAAGAAACAGCATTTCTACAGTGAACTGACAGGTGCTGTAAGATTAAAGGGCTGCCTCTGTTCAATCTTTCTGAAAAACACTGACCACCTGTGAAACAGTGGCATTTGTTTGTTGTACTCAGAGTTCTTTTTTTTTTTGTGGGGGAGGAACTTGACTGGGTTCTTGGTCATAGGAAAAAACCAAAACAACAAAAGGAAGACTTTCATTTTTTTCTATCCAAAAGAGAATATTCATAATGCACAAATACACTGATTGTGACCCTTTAAATCCGTGAATCCTGACCTTACCTTTTAAAACAAATTTTAGACTAATTTTAGACTTGCACAAAAGTTGTAATGATAGCACTGAGAATTCTTTGTGAACCCTTTATCTAGCTTCTTGTAATGTTGATGCGTTACATAATCATGGCACCTCTGTCAAAATTAAGAAATTAATTTGGGATAGCATTATTAACTGAAACTCAGATTTTATTCCAATTGCACCAGTTTTTCAACTTATGTCCTTTTTCTGTACTGGGACCAAATTCAGGATCCCATGTTGGACTTCATGTTGAACACGATCCCATGTTGATCCTATGTTGAAAAGTCTTACCTTTTGATCTGTTTCTTCGTCTTCATCTTGATGATCGTCGCAGACTGGGCTGGCATTGGTTGCAAAGGTGGGCCCCTGGGAGTAGTATTGAGAACTTCGGTAGCCATCCCGCCTCAGTTTGTCACATTCTACAGAGGATACAGGCCAGGGAGGGGAGAAAGGGCATTAAAAACAGGATTTGTTTACTCCTCTTTCTTTACATTTTCTAGTAATATTTGCCTATGTATAAGAAATCAAAGAAATACTGTTAATAATGAAAATGATGATAAAACAACTAAGAGGGGCTTCTGGGTGGCTCAGTCTGTTAAGCATCCAACTCTTGACTTCAGTTCAGGTCACTGATTTCAGGGTTGTGAGATTTCAGGGTTGTGAGACTGAGGCCCTCGCTGGGCTCCATGGTCAACATGAAGTCTACTTGAGATCGTTCTCTTCCTCTCCCTTTGCTCCTCCCCTGACTTGCATGCTCTCTAACATACACACATACATAAAGGCTTAAAAAAAAGAACAAAACAAAAATTACTAAAACACTGATTACGTATTATATACCCTATTTATGTGTTTTAATGGGATTTCCTTTAGACATCACAACAGCCCTCAGAGTCAGGTTTAAGGTAATTCAATTATTGCTCAGTAATGTTATGCAGATAAGCAATGGACTCAATTTAAACCCAGGGCCTTACTATAATTTTGCTATATAGCAACTGACTATGTAACTCTTCCTCAAAAAATACAAGCAATTCTCATGCCAGGCTTCTTTCCTAGACTCATCAGCTGGAAGTGACATGAGAAATCATAGGTAACAATCCCCTCATTTTTAGTTCTTAACTTTGATGCCAAACAGGCTATCATCGAGTGGGATTTAATATGAAGCCAGGTGGCATCTGAGTCATCTGCCAGTCTACAGAGAAATACCTGGCACCAGAGGGGGGAAGGTAACTGGGAGCACGGTGCCCTGCTTCACAGACGGGCTGGGGCCACTGGCTGCTTGGAGACTAGCGACTCTCTTCAAGGAGGAACCGTTGTGCTAATTGTTTGGATCGGTGGAGGCAAGTGCAGCAAGAAAAGGATTAATGGCATTTTAAAGCCCCAGGAGATTTTCTATTACCCAGACAGCCCTCTAGGGAAGCATCTGCCTTGCAAAAGGGTTCACTCACCACATGGTACCTTGAAATACCCAGCTTGCTAAAGGAGTATAAAATGTGTCTGGTTTTGGAAGAGCTTTGCATAGCTTGACAAAACCATGCACCTAATGGCACAGAACTAAAGTAGGGCATCTTCAGAGTGCCTTTGTAACACTACAATCTATGATTCTCCCTCAGAGAGGAGATGAACGGTTGCTTTAGTGAAAGGATAAAAATGCTCCAACGGGAGAAAAAAATCTTTACTCTCTTTGCTACCTCACAGTGGGAGTGAATAGAGTTTCCAATCCAGAACTGCAAATCAGATTTTTAAAAACCTCAGGAAGTAGTCATGAGACTCTTTCAGAATGCCAAACTAACTCTAAAAATGCATTACATAATCACATGATAGCTAATTACTACTACCTCAGTTACTTAGGGGCTAACTAATTTGTGGGCTCATCTGTCAACCACTCTTGAGTAAAATGGAAAGACTTTTTTTTAATTCTGAAATTCCCAGAACACAGCTTATTTTTTTTAATGAGGATTTACTTGTAATATTCTAACCCTTTCCAGTGAGAAATATTTCCCCATTTTTCCAATATTTATAATTTCTCTAAAAAAATTAAATGTTAACAGAATTATACTCTCCTTCTACAGAGAGAATATTACTTAAAGCATGATAAGTAGTTTCCAGTGTTCTGTGAAAAGCTTTGGGATTCCTTAAGTATTTGATTTGATTTTAATTACCTTAAAGCTGGGATAAAAAAAACAGTCATTTTACATTTCAATAACATGGTGCTGCAGACCACTTTTCTGTGGTCCTGTAAACTATAGTCTCCTAAGGATTCAGGGTGAACCTTGTATAACAAGCCAATAAAACTGTTATTACTTTAAAAGGAAAATACCTCAACATAATACGGGCCAAATATGAAAAAATCCGCAGCAAACATCATACTCAATGGTGAAAAACTGACAGCTTTTCCTCTAAGGTCAGGAACAAGACAAGAAATGTCCCCTTTTATTCAACATAGTTCTGGAAGTCCTTGCCACGGCAATCAGGCAAGAAAAAGAAATAAAAAGCATCCAAGATAGTAAAGAAGTAAAACTTTCCATGTTTGCAGAAAACACGGTACTATCTATAAAAAGCCCTAAATACTATACCAAAAAAACTACTAGAATTGATAAATGAATTAAGTCAAGTCACAGGATACAAAATTAATATACAGAAATTTGTTACAACATATTTATACACTAATGAGGAAGTAGGAGAAAGAGAAATGAAGAAAACAATCCCATTTACAGTTACGAGGAAAAGAATAAAATACCCAGGAATAAACTTAATCAAGTTCATGAAAGACCTGCACTCTGAAAACAATAAAACACTGGTAAGAGATTGAAGATGACACAAACTAATGCTCATGCTCCATGCTCATGAATTGGAAGAATCAATATTGTTTAATAAAAAAGCCTGTATTACCCAAAGCAACCACAGATTTAATTCATTCCCTTTCAAAATACCAACGGCATTTTTTGCAGAACAAATAATCCTAAAATGGGCATGGAACTACAAAAGACCCCGAAGAGCTAAAGCAATCTTGAAAAAGAAGAACAAAACTAGAAGTACCACAAACCCAGATTTTAAGACAAATGACAAAGCTACAGTAATCCAAACAGTATGGTATCCGCACAAAAGTAGGATGGAACAGGACAGATAGTAAGAAACAAACCCAGACTTTTGTGGTCAGTTAATCTTTGACAAAGGAGGCAAGAACATAGGATAGGAAAAAGACAGTCTCTTTAACAAATAGTGCTGGGAAAACTGGGCAGGTACATGTAAAAGAATGAAACTAGACCACTTTCTTACACTATTTACAAAAATAAACTCAAAAAAGATTAATGACCTAAATGTGAGACTGAAATCGTAAAATTCCTGGAGGAACTTCGGCAGCAATTTCTTTAACATTGGCCATAAGAACATTTTTCTAGATATGTCTCCTCAGGCAAGGGAAAAAAAAATACAAAACTAAACTTTCGGGAGTACACCAAAAATAAAAAGCTTTTGCAAGGTGAAGGAAACCATCAACAAAACAAAAAGGCAACCTACTGAATGGGAGATGTTTGTAAATGATACAACTGATAAGTGGTTAATATCCAAAATATATAAAGAACTTGTACAGTTCAACAAAAAACCCCAAGTAATTCCATTAAAAATAAGCAGAGGACACACACTGACATTTTTCCAAAAACAACATAGATGGACAGACACATGGAAAGATGTTCAACATCACTCATCGTCAATGAAATGCAAAGCAAAAGTACAATGAAATATTACTTCACACCTGTCAGAATGGCTAAAATCAAAACTCAAGAAACAATGAGTGTTGGATGTGCAGAAAAAGGCACCTGAGTGCACTGTTGGTGGGAATGCAAACTGGTGCAGCCACTGTAGAAAACTGTATGGCGGTTCCTCAAAAAACTAAAAATAGAATTACCATATGATCCAGTAAATACTAATTTGAGAAGATAAATGCACCCTTATGTTTACTGCAGCTTTATTTATAACAGACGAATTATGGAAGCAACCCAAGATCCTTTACCTTGGATAAAGGTATCACTGTTTATTGTGTCCTCTTGTTTTTCAACCACAAATTCCCTCCTCTTTCCTTTTCATGTCAAACTATTTTCTTGAGCACAGGAACAGTGAGCAAACATTCCTTGGTAGACCAAGTTTTAAATATAGAAGAAAAAAAACAATGTCATACCACCAGACGATGAGCAGTGAGTGGATAAAGAAATGATGTGCATGTATATACACACGATGGAATATTATTCAGCCATAAAAACCCTAAATCTTGCCATCTGCAACAACACAGAGAGAGCTACAGAGTATAATGCGAACTGAAGTAAGTTAGAGAAAGACAAATACCATATGATTTCACTTATATGTAGAATTTTTTTAAAAAGATTTTCTTTGACACACAGAGAGAGGGAAAGGGCAAGCAGAGGGAGTGGCAGAGAGAGGAGAAGCAGGCTCCCGCTGAGCAAAAAGCCTGATGTGGGGTTTGATCCCAGGACCCCAGGACCATGACCTGAGTTAAGGGCAGATGCTTAACCAACTGAGCCACCCGGGAGCCCTTATATGTGGAATTTATGAAACAAAAGAAATGAACAACAACAAAAAACACAAAAAGACAAACAAAAAAAAAACCAGAGAAAACTATAGAGAACAAACTCCAGTAGCTTCCAGACGGGAGACAGGTTGGGATAAAAGATGAAGGGATAAGAGCACACTTACTGTGAGGAGCACTGAAGTAATGTACAGAATTGCTGAGTCGTTATATTACACTTAAAACTAATATGACAATGTATGTTAATTGTACTTGAAATAAAAAGTAAGAAATGAAATGCAGTCGGCCACACATACACACAAAAACAAGAAAAATTGTTACCATTGATAGCTACTTATAATTCACTGTTTTCAAATATGTGACAAACAAAACAAAGTACAAAGTGAAGGCCCTTTCATTTATTTTTTATTTTCTTTCAAAGATTTTATTTTTAAGCAATATCCACACCTAATGTGGGGATCAAACTCATAAGCCCTATATCAAGAGTTCTGCATTCTACCAACTCAGCCAGCCAGGACCCTCAAAGCCAAGAGACCCTTTTAAACTAAGTCCTTCTGTTGTTTAAATTAGTCTTTATCCTTCACTAATTGACCCTACCAGAAGTGTAAGTAAAATCACAACATTTTATAATATTGAAAATCTTTTTACATATTGGAAGCAGTTACCATGTGACGTTGTGTTGTGAAAAGATTCCCTGCCAGAAAATAAGGAGGGGCTGCTGGGCTGGATCATCTCTAAAGGTGATACTAGTTCTGATGTTTTTGGCAATATTAAAAATATCTAAAGTGACTTGATACATGTTAAACTTTAAAGGACCAAAATGTTGCAACCTTATTATCCATAAAACCATGAAAAACTTGGCAACTGTCAGGACTTCCACCATCACCTTTTGAGCCTCAGTTTAAAAGACAATGCCCGGACTTCAATAAAACCACCATCTTTGCACCAAAGACGTCCCAAGAATTCTTCCTTGGTCGTCAACTCTGGACTTCACCCCACCGAACCTGACCTACATTCCAAAACCACATCACTAGGAACAGAGAGTAGGTTGGTGGTTACCCCAGAGGGTGGGGGGTGAAGGTAGTCAAAGGGTACAAACTCGGGTGCCTGGGTGGCTCAGTTGGTTAGGCGACTGCCTTTGGCTCAGGTCATGATCCCAGAGATCCGGGATCGAGTCCCACATTGGGCTCCCTGCTCGGTGGGAAGCCTGCTTCTCCCTCTCTCACTCCCCCTGTTTGTGTTCCCTCTCTGGCTCTGTTTCTCTCTGTCAAATAAATGAAATCTTAAAAAAAAAAAAAAAAGGGTACAAACTCGGTTATAAGTTCTGGGGATCTATTGTGCAGCATGGTGATTATAATTAACAATACAATATACGTGAACCTAGATCTTAAAAATTCTGACCACCACCCTACACAAATAACTGTGAGGTGATGGATCTTAGTTACATGGTGGTAATCATCTTGCAGTACAGACTTAAATCATCCTCTTGGGCAGCTTACACTTACATGATATTATATGACAATTACACTGCAATAAAGCTGGCAGGAGAGGGTGGGGGACAAAACTACTAATTTTTTTTTTAAAAGTCAGTGCCATAAAATACTGATTCTTCCATTAAAAAAAAAAAGACAATACCTCTTTTTCCCCCACAATGAAGCCTGATCACAGATATGTTTAAAAAGTAGTATCACCGTGAAATAAGATGCTGGGGGTCTAAAGTAAAACTAGACAGCATACATTTATGGTGGATGACCAATTTTTTTTTGTTCTTATCAAATTTCTGAAATCTAGTAAAGTCATCAAATTCTGTTGTCTCTTATCTTATTCCAACTCTAGGGAAAATCTAGGAAAATCTCCTCTTGTCAAATTGCAACAGCTCTCAGTTTCTAAAACCATGGCTTTGTTCATTAAACGGAACTTATTGTCTGGAGAGTGAGATGTAAGTAGGTGCAAGCCATCACGAACAAAGACTTTTCCAACACTACGCTGAGAGTAACTGCAAGGCAAAGCATAATTTCAAGCCAGTTATGGCTGCAGCTAAGAGACCAGAAACGAGATACTAACTGTAATAGAAGACCTATCTTTAACACAGACGCCTCTTGGAACAGAAATTTGGAGTAGAACCGAGCTATTGTTCTCATAGTCCTGCTTGGATAAAGGTATCACTGTTTATTGTGTCCTCTTGTTTTTCAACCACAAATTCCCTCCTCTTTCCTTTTCATGTCAAACTATTTTCTTGAGCACAGGAACAGTGAGCAAACATTCCTTGGTAGACCAAGTTTTAAATATAGAAGAAAAAAAACAATGTCATACCACCAGACGATGATCTAACCATCTTTTTAATTTAACCTGCCTTGGCCTCCAAACCTTTATGCATTTGGCTATTCGTTAGGCTTTTCATGTTAATATGTTAGATTAAGAGAGTCTACTCCAACATGCTTTAAAGAGTTATTTTCAAAATAATTTTCTCAGCTGGAAATTCTTGATGAATTTCCTGTTTCCATGTTTTGCTTTTAAGTTTATTGAATCAGTCACAATGAGCTAGAATATGCAGCAGTCACAAACAGTTTAAAAACCTCTGTGACTTAAGAAACTAGAAGAGTCTTTCCGCACACTCTCCTGGTATAGGCAGAATTAGCAGGGACTCTGCTCATCACAGACCCCCAGGGATCTGAAAGAGGAAAGCACTCATGCTAACTGATCACATGACACTACAATGAGAATGGGGTGCCTCTCATGCTGGCTCCCGAAACTTCAGCCAGAAATAACCCCTGGTTACTCAAGTCCTATTTCTTTGGACAAAACAAGCCATAGGATCATATCTAACTTCAGAGGGGACTGAAAGGGCCACCTTACCTCATGATCAAGGAGAGAAATAAGAATAGTCAAAACTGCTCCAATGACTCTTCCAAACGGAGAGGCAACACTGAATCGAAGACTTTCTAGATCCTCAGCACACTTATTTAATATTTACTTCCAATCCTTCTTGAATGAGGTTGAAAGGCTTTTGATATGGAATGTGCAAGGGCAATGAGAAGCTATTCTGTGTTGTTAGAACAGGAAGTCAACCATCAGGAGGGACTCCACATGCGGGAGCAGTTGAGTGTCTGGAATCAAGACGGACCCAGTCTCACTTTCCACCTGTGAGGTCTAGGGGACAACATTTTAACCGCTGGAAACTCAGATTCCACCTCTATAAGGCTGGGACATTACTCCATGTGGGACGTGGTCATGAGACAAGTATTTAAAGTATTTCTGGGTGGCTCTGCTCTCTGAGGTAAGAGCCAAGGTAGGGCTATGCCAGAACTTTGTGCAGAACCCTATGCAGAGTAGATGCTCAGAAAATAGGGCACGGCTGCCAGGATTTACCACATAAACCAGACCTACCTCCAATTCTTTCACTTGTAAAAGCCAGTGAGCAATTCCATAACAAGGTATGCTTGGCTGCATAGTTCTTCAAGGCTCTGTAATTTCACCAAGCCCTTGGCTCTCTACCTTTACCAAAACAGCATGAGGCTATATTTCTTTTCCTAAGTATGTATGGCACTGATACCTGGACTTTCTGTCAGTTGCCTGAGCATTTGTTTCTAACTATTTTCAATCCAAAATAGAGCAAAAATATTTGAGTTGATCTAACTGCAGAATTTACAAAGTTTTAAAATCTATTCAATTTTACACGACATGAAGCCTCATACTTAGGGGTCTCGTTATACTGGCTATCGGCCAGGCACTTGCTAAATGCATTTGATATATCATAACTCTTAAGGAAGGAGAGGAAAAGGACTGAGGTCCTTTGACCCGAAAGTATATGTTATGGGTTGAACTGTGTCCCCAAAAGGGTGTGCTGGAAGTCCTAATCCCCAGTATCTGTGAATGTGGCCTTACTAGAAATAGAGCTTTTCTAGATGTAATCATGTGAAACTGAGGGTATTAGGGTAGGCCCTACACCATTATAACTAATGTCTGTATAAGAAAAGGCAACGGAGACCATGGGAGCGTGTGAGGACACAGGGACATAGAGACACAGAAAGAAGGAAGCCTATGAAGGCAGGGGTGGACATTAGAAGTTACACAGCCACAAGCCACGGAATGCCCAGAGCCACCAGAAGCTGGAAGGACAAAGAGGGCTTCTCCCCTAGAGGCTAGAGGAGATGACTCCACTGATACAGATTTTGGGCATCTAGCTAATACATTTCTGTTGTTTTCAAAGGCAGCCAGTGTGGTAGTTTGTCATGGCAGTCCCAGGACATTTACATAGTCTGGAACCAGGGGATGCTAACATATGGAAGAACCTTATGAGTATTGTCAAGGAAATGAGGGGACAGGGAGGTCACCCTTTGGCAAGAGTGCTGATGCATCGCTGAAAGAAACTAGGACAGGAATTGGGACATTGGGAGATGCCCATTTGGATACTGAAGAGCGGTGCCAACTCTGGGCTTCAGAAACTCATCTCTAAGGTCCTGAGTTACCCTCTGTGGTGGGAAAGGCAAGATGTGCCCACTGCTCTCAGCAGACGGAGCAGTCACTGTCGCGTGTGAACTGTGAGGCGGGCTCTGGACGAACACCCCACTGTCCTAAGGAGCACCTAACACACAGGGAGTCACTTACTCCTCACAATGCCCCGAAGAGCTGTGCACTGTGCTGCTCCCCATTTAAATACGAGAACTCTGAGAAACAAAGGAAACTTGCTCCAAGTGATGGAGCCAACATGAGAATCCAGACACTCTGGCCCCAGAACAGGTGCTCTTTCCTGGGCCTCACGACTCACAGCTGACTACAGTGCTGGGAGGAGGAGCTCTGCCCTCCACACCTCTAGGGACCACACCTAATGTATAAGAGAACACCAGCCTTTATCTAGCCAATCAATACTTTGGGTTTGGGGGTTTAGTGCCCCTAAGGTCTCTCCTAGAAAGAAAAGACATTAAACCAGCTTGATTAGAGTTTTTTCCCCTCTACATTTACAGTCATAAAAAAATGTATGAAATTAAATAAGTCAGTATTTGTTTACCTTAAAGAATATTGATATTTAAGGTCTTCAGAACTTAAGATTAGGGAAAGTCTCTTTTCCTTAAGGCCAAAGCAGGTCTACAGTAAAAATACTATCTCTCTTACAGAAGTAATGAAAATGTTAGCAGACTCAGCATTTTAAGGTGGAAAAGAAAATCCTTTGATTCCCTTCTGGAAGTTATTTTATAAATTCTTAAATTATATCAATCATACATAGTAACACAGCCTGTGCATTGCCATCATCGCTTCCCAAACCCTTACAGATAGATGGTAGCAGTGTAGGTCCTAATGGGCCGCAGTGGCGGCGGCCATGTTTATGGGGAGCTCACCTCACTGTGCTCCTTCAAGACAGCTTAATCCAAATGCCATCCGCCTCTGAGGCTTACCTCAAAGCCTATCTTCCACAAAGCCTTCCCCCAGTCACTTGAAGTTTTCAATACTGTAAGCCATACTGCATATTCCTCAGAACCTCTGTCGTGCCTCATATGGTACAGAGGTTCAACTGATGTTTTTCATGAAAGAACAGCAAAGAGGAGTGGGAGGTACAGTAGCATCTACTGCCAAAGAGGCAGAATCAGTTACAAAAAAGTCCTTAGTTCTGAGACCATTCTCTCTCCTCGGGAACTCAGGTATTACGACTCCAAGGCAAAGCATCCCCATCCCGTATTTATCCATTCACTCACAAATATTTATGAAGCATCTACCACCTGCCAAGTACTTTGATAGACACAGAAGCTTCTACAGTGAACAGAACAAAAATTCCTGTCCTCACAGAGCTTATGTTCTAATGAGAGCACAGACAACAAACAGAAAGAACAGTAAAGCATGTAGCGTGTTAGAAGGTCCGAAGTGCTAAGAGAAAAACAAAGTGAAGAAAGGAACATGAATGGCATTTGGAGCTGGCCTTCCTGAGTAGCAACATCTGAGCAAAGAAAGAAGGTTCCATCACCCTGAGAAAGAGCTAGAAAAAGTCTGGGGTGTGAACAGTAGGTGATACGGCTGGGCAGGTAAAGGAGGGATGACTACGTAGGGCCTTGAGGGTTTTAAGGACTCTGGCTTTCACCATGAAGCTAAGGGATAGCCTCTGGGGGCTTGGAGCAGAGAAGTGACATGATCTTACTTGCATTTATCACCTTCTTCCTGTCTACCCCCCCCTCCCCAGATGCTAGGACTCAGCTGAAAACTACTCAGACACATACATTCCAAATACACTACAACAGGAGCTTGATTGTTACCTACAGGAGGAGAAAGCCAATCATTCAGCGATGCCAGTAAAAGTACATGGACACTTTCATCACTGACTGGCATAACTCACCGTAGTTGATTTCTTCCCCATTATTTTTAATTCTGTGAGAGAAAACATACACGCTGTGAAAAATTAAATGTATTATAAAGATTCTTCAATATACTCAAAGAGAACGAAGTTCTTATCTTCAATAAACAGCTAGTTAAGTCTGACTTGATGAGAAGGAAAAGGAAGAGATGTGGAAGGAGGTGAGACACTGAATGCATAATGGGGTTTTCTATTCCACTATGTGGTATAAAGAGGATGCTAAAAGGAAAAGAGTGAGAAGGTGGCTTCCTTCTTAGACTATGTGGAAAGGAAGGGAAGGAATGATGAAGGAACAATTTGAAACAAGTGCTGCTGTAGTAAAAGCCGGAAGGATTGATTAAGAAGGTAATCTGGCCATTCCTCAGGTCCTATGGAGACGGTGTGTTCAGGTATGAATTGCTGGGCAAGTTTTGAAACATTCAAATCAAAAGCACAATTTTGGCATTTCACAACAGCAGAGCATTCCAGATGCACCATATTTTAAAACGTGAATGTGGTTTTCTTTTTAACAGTATTTCATCTTTCATAATCTTCCTACTATAATTCAAGGTTATTGAAATTGGGAGGACTCCACTTCCAAAATTAACTATAAAAGTAATGGTCATAAGGTGCTGCTTCAGTGAGAATGTCCTATGATGAACCAGTCTAAAAAAGTCCTTTTTTCAGATCACTGATTTTTAAAAGTCATTACCACTGACACTAAATAAATGCATTATTTTCTACACTGAAAGCCCTTCGCCATCATTATTTGATTTGTATTTAAAATATTGCTATGGAAATTGAAGGAAAACTGATCCTATCTGTGTCTTCTGGATGATGAAACTCAGGTCTACAAGTTTCTGGAAGATTCAGGTTTTTAAACTTCTTTCCCAGTTACTTATCCATCAGATTATCAACAACAGGGTAAAAAGCCAGGTCTATTACATATCTTTGTCCAGGAATAGAGCACTGAGAACACATAAGGCTATAAACATGTATGCTTAAAAGAAAATCAATTCCAGTTCAACAGCTGTACTGGGCATCACATAGCTAATCTAATCTGAGCTTACAAGTAAACACATAGAAAAAATGTGCTGCACTTAAATATTATGCTTTGTAACCATTAGAGAATTTATTTTTTTAAGATAATTAAACCAAAATGCATTTTAAAACAGAAGGGATTTACCTTCCAGCTCATTAATTTACTGGGTTTGGCATCACTGGAAAAAACCATCCTCATGCTGTGATTTGGATTCTGCCTTGCCAATCAGGCATATTGGCTGTTCCCCAAGTACATTTGGATTTTCTTGAAAATTCTTCAAAACAGCTAAACTTCAATTTATTTAAACTGTTTTTAAGAATCAAAAACTAGAATGATTAAGAGATTATAGACGTTCAAACATTTTTAAGTTCCTTGGTTTTTGATACAGATATTTTCCTAGATAATTTGATAGCTATTTTAAGTGACATATTTCAAATAAACTTGCTCTTTGGTTTAATATTAAACTTTTGATTGTTTTTTTTTCTCCCCTCCCCTTTTTAGAAGTTTTTATGTAGTTATACAGTAATATTTACAATGGTATAAAAGCATTTTATTTAAATATGAAGTAGTAAACTCAAATTTATCTTCCAACAAATGCACAGTTGGGTCCATAAGATTACGTCTTCACCAACTGTCACTTCAATGATACTTAAAATCCAAAGCACCATAAAACATAAAAGGATAAAGAGTAAATATATGGCTTTAATGACTAAGCCCAAGCTTCTCTAAAGTTCAGATAGCAAATGTCTCCTCTCTTAATGGTGCATGTACAACAAAATGTTCCAGGTGCTAAAGAACAAAAGGCTTAACTGGGTAAGAAAGAAAGGCCAATCAGAAAGCATGCCAACTACCACCCAAGTGTCAAGGAAAACAGAGCTTCCCTGAAGACAAGGAGTTTCAATCTGCTTAAGTCACCTTCTGCTAACAGCCAGAGAGAAAGAGAGCAGCAGTTCAGAGCTCAACCTCTGTGAACAGCTGTATGTTCAAATCCTAGCTTGCAATGAGCTAGTGGAGCTGAAGGGCTACGTTCCAACGTTCAAGGAACTTAGAACTTGGGTGACTGATAAGTGCACAGGACAACTGATAGAGCCATAGTTCTCCAAATTAAGGTGCCTTAGAATCACCTGGAGGGTCTGTGGAACCCACTGGTGAGCCTGCTCCCAGAGTGTCAGCAGGTCTGGGGTAGGGCCAGAGAACATGCATTTCTAGTAAATTAGCAAGTGATGCTGATGCGGCTGTTCTGGAAGTCACAGTACCAGAAAAGACAGAAACAGAATCAGGATCCTTTGACATTTCCTACACATTCCAGGAGAGAAATGCCAAAAGGCCAGAGGGGAAAGGAGGGTTGATCTGTCTTATCCTGTCACAAATAATCCACACCCACTAATAGAATAACTTCTGAGGAGAACAGGAAACAAAGGATGAAGAAAATTTTAGCTTATGGGTAGGGGTCAGTGCGGAGGGGAGAAATGCTCTATCTGGTACTACTTTTAGTTCCTAAAGAATACTGTTGTGTTGTAGAAAATGCTTTTAACTTTGCTGCTGCGGCAGTGCCGAGCCTGTCAAGCCTCCTTTAAAATGCTCAGAGAGTTCTTGCTTTTAACATCCCAACTGAGCTCCAACTGAAGAGGAAGCTCCCTGACCCAGGCCGATACCACCTCTCAGCTGGTTACTGTGGGGATCACCACCCAGTCTCCTGCTTCCGCCCCCGCCCCCTTGAGGTGAACTTTTAATACAGAACCTGACTGAGCCAGACAGATCAGACTCTGTCACTCCTGAGTTCAAAACTCTCCAATGGCTTCCCAGGCCCTGAAAATAAAAGCCAACATCCTAATGGTTTCTAAGCCCTGCATGATCTCACTCTGTGTGGGTGGCGAGCAGGTTCACTAAGTGAACGAACCATCAGTACTTGAAAGCGTACTGTGATTAGACGATAGAGGTGCCACCCTTTTCCTCTCCCCCGTGTATTTTACACTTTCTACCTTAGTAAACCGAAGGCGTATGACCTGTCTCCTCTAAACCAGCATGTCATCAGTGTTTATGAAGCACAGCTGGGAAGTGTGGGCTGGGACCAGCATCAACACAGAACTCAATGGGGGAGGGGCCCCAATCATATGTTCAGGAAATAAGGGATGAGGGAAAAGCCGGTAGGAAGGGAATGAAGTAGGGAAGATGACGTCCAGTACTCAAGCAGGGTTATCTATCCAAGGAAATTTAGTCTCAGTAGACTTTCAGGGAAATTGATCAAATCCAGTATTTGCAAACTAACTGTATTATGGATAATCCCCAAAAGCTTTCTGGTCAGATAGAACCAGAGAAAGCTCCCAGAAGTTTTGGGTAGGAGTAAAGCAGAACACAGGAGATGGTGATAGAATGGATGCCTTTGAAATAGACAGGTTTCTTTGCCAAGGGAGAGAGGGGGAAATGAGTGAGAAGCAGAGCGCAGAATTCATATGCTTAAAAATTACTTAATGCGATTCCAAATGACTTCTCATTTCAATCTACATAGTGGGTTTGGGGAAATAAAGTGATGAGAATTGGGAAGGTGGAGTATCACAAAGAGAAAATGCACTATTAACTGTGTCATCAGCTCAAAGTCAAACAGGAAATGAGTCTGTGACTAATTTATATACATGTACTGGAAAGCACCGCCCCGCTCCCAATCCTAGGACCAACATCTCCCTCACAGACGTTAAACACCATAGGCAATTTCCCTTTATGTGCCAGGGTTTTAAAAAGGTCCTTTTGACTAATATTGTCCCTCTATGGTTAATTTCTATGAAAGTGGAATAAAAACCTCCAAAAAATTAGGAATTAAATATTAAAAATTACCCAGTTGGATAAAACTGTTAGCTTTATTTTTCACTGCCAACCATGGAAAGACTTACTCATAAAGGTGAAAACTAGTTTTTAATACTTCTTCTCTTCACATACCCAAATTAACTCAAGGAG
Organism: Spilogale gracilis; assembly: GCA_004023965.1. Classification (NCBI taxonomy): domain Eukaryota; kingdom Metazoa; phylum Chordata; class Mammalia; order Carnivora; family Mephitidae; genus Spilogale; species Spilogale gracilis. Next base: position 27,339 of record PITA01011569.1, on the reverse strand, counting down.
ACTCAAAGGACTGAATCTGACTGAAATGAAGGTGAAGGCTTTCTGGTGCCTGCGATTAATGGGAGCGTGTGAAGAGTTTGCCAGTTCTGGTTGAGTGGCACCGGAGCTCAGCCAAATGGGAGGTGATCTCATTTCACTTTAGAATGAAAAAGCCCTCTCACTGGCTGTGGTGGGGCATCACCAAGGTTCCTCGCTATCAAATAGCCTGCAAAGATTCTAAACCAACACCAGAGACTTCAGTTGTAAGAGACTGATAACACACACACACAGTACCTTCAATGTAGCGTTTTTATGCTGCACTGAGCCCAACACAGAGGCCACTCAAGTTACTCACTTTATCAGGAATGAAAATAGAATTGCTGAAACAGCAGACTAGCCACGGACACAAAACCAAAACAAAAAGCCTTTTGTTGAAAGAATCCAGAGTGCTTTGTTAAGCCCTGGGTCATTTAAATAACTGTCTTTGCTATTCTACCTTTTGTGTGTTGCTTGCCATTAAAAAAAAAAAAGAAAAAGAAAAAAAAGAAAGGCAACATGTCTCCTACTCTAGTGAAAAAGCAGTGATTGTTCATGTTCCCTTGCTCTTGCATCAGACTTCCCAGTCACAGGTGAACGACTCTTCCATCATTATGCACTCAGGGTACTTAGTATTATAAGAATTTTCCTGAGCCCTCAAATCCAACAAGAGAAGTTAAACAATCCCTTTTGCATATCACTTCCATTCTGTTAATTCCTCATTTTTCTTTGCTCTTCCCGTTCCTCAACAGAGAATCTGATCCAGTTTCATCAGGTTGGGCAACTTTCCCTAAGGACAAAAATTCCAAAAGAAGTTTAATGAAATACCAAATATTAAAAAAAAAAAAGCAGCTTTTAATAATATATAATATGAACATGTCTTTGAAAAGTTAACCTAATAAAATTCACAAGCACTGCACAACAGCACCAAATGAAGTCATTCTTCTCACCAAAACCCTAGTGATACAGTAGCAATAGAGCGGGGGCCACATTTCTGTCAAGCCCCCAACACAACCTAATGAACAACTTCACCATGTCTCTTGCTCCATCTCAAAATTCTTCCCAGTTCTCTGTCTGGGACACACAGGTGGAAACCTGACCTCCACCTGTGCCCCTGAGTTCACTGCCTATTGCTTCCGTCTCCTCAGGGAACATCCTCCCCATTCTCTCTTTGTATCTGTGATCTTTCCCCTCCTCCTGGGCTCCTTTGGTCTACAACTATGTTTTGATTGGCTCTAGTTCTTAAAACAAATAATAATATTACCTCCACCTTGCCACACCTCAAAATAGTCTCCTTTCTCTTTGTTTTGCTGACATCAATTTATTCTACTTCCTTGTTTCTCAAAAAAAATTCTTGTATTATTTTTCTGCTTATAAAAATAATTATTCTCTCATGAAATCTGGCTTCTTACATCCAAAGCCTTCCTTGAAACTCCTCATTTGAAGGTCACCAATGACATCCTAATGACCAGTTCAGTAGCCTTTCTTCAGATCCTCTCCCCACCTGTGAGCCTCATGACAACTACCTATTCTGATTGTCTTGTTTCCAAATTCTCTTTCACCAACTTCTTTCCAGCTGCGCTCTTGCCATCCTCCATCTCTTCATTCCTGCACACTCACCTCTTGTGTGGCAGCTCCGACCCTCACCTCTCTCCTGAGTTCTAGGTGATCTTTCCAGGACCTCCACAAACACAACAGTGTTTACGGTCTGAACACAGAAAAGGAGAAGCTGTTCATAACATTACCATTTGTCTCTGAAAAGTCAACCTAATTAAGTTAAGGACCAAATTGTGTGCTGGGGTCACACAAATGACAAAACAAGGTCCTGCTCCCAACGGCCTTGCTGTCAGGCAGGGAGATGAACGAGTAAACACAATTACGCAGCAGAGAGCAAGCAGTTTAATGGAGGACTATAAGGTTTTGTGGGAATGTATGGAAAGTGGAGAAGGCGTGCCCCAATCTGCCCTGGAAAGTCCAGGAAAACCTCTCAGGGTTCTCAGACACTCAGAAGATGACTGTTCCAGGCAAACAGGCGTCGGCAGGTGTAAGAGATTATGATATAGTAGGAAGAAGTCCAGAGACCTGATAGACAGCAGGGAAAGTGAGCACAAGACAAGCTAGCATTCCAATGCAAGGACTTTATCCTTACAGGTGAAGGCACAGGTAAGAGTGTGGGCGGAGGGATAGGAGCCATGAGGCTAGACAAACGGGGCAGATCAGGAAGGCAGGAGGTTCTTAGATGCTAAGGAGCTGTGTGTGAGAGGGGCTCTCAGGGACTTTCTAACAAGGGAGAGGCATGATCAGATTTTTGTTTTTAAAGACAACACCCAAGAGCAGGGGTGAGGCTCAGCGATAGCACCCTCATCAACTCTGTGACTCACACGCATCTTATCTCTCTGGTGAGCTTCAAGCGTGGGGGGTGGTGGGGGGGAAGCAGCAGTGTCATTCCTCTTTGACTCAGCCGCCATCTCCAGCCAGAGCTTCACCTCCAGTATGCACTTAGAACAATTTTATGGCAACATAAACTTAGACTGTTGATAACCCAGTTTGCCAGGACTTAAGGCTCAGCAGTAAGTTCTATCCTGGTGTCAAAACTTGACATGTGTCACCCTAAAGCACCTAAGTACTGGGAGGCCAAGCAGAATTTTTGAGCCCTGAAGGGAACTTAGACATCACCAATTGTTTTCCACAGCAGGAAGCCAAGGGCAAAAATAGGATATGATTTCACAGGCTATGGTGGCACTGGAATCCAAATTCCGGCCTCGCATCTCTTTTTCCTGACTAGTTAATGACAATGGAACAAAATGCCAATGCTGCTATGTTTCAGGAAGGATGAGACAATATAGTCCCTACCCCTGTTGAGTGGCTTCTTCAGAATGGTGTACCCCTCTCCCCACCTGAATTCTATACCTGCTTTTATTTTAACTAGAAACTAAGTTAAAATTCTCTATGAATGAGTCCAAGTTATTTAACATTTCTTATAAAATATTTAAAATAACCTTTCTTTAAACACTGATACTTCTCCTTCGACCTATCATTTTTACCTAAGGATTCTTTAGGAAGAGCGCAAGTAATGACCAGCCAAATGAGCGCTAATCATTGGTCCCCTTATCTTTCCCTTATCCCTTCTAAAAACCATGCCTTTTTAAGTCCAATGAGGTATTAATGACCTATTACAGTCCTAAAAATAGACAACAAATGCTATTAGAATGAAACATTTATAAATACTTGACACACCTGATGTCCAAGGACACAGCTTCCCTCCTTTCATTCTCTTATACTTCAGTTTTAATGAAATCAGGACTGAGTGAAGAGATTTCCAGAGCAATGGTGAAGCTCCTCCTTTAGGCATCCACAGGCTAAACCGCATTCCCTTAGTGGAGGGCTAACAAAACCAAACTTGCCCTAGGCCTTTAGATTCCAGCGAGCCCTGTCCTGTGACCTTTCTGAAAGCTGATGACTAGAATCAGAGTGTCAAACCATCTCCTCAGTGCCCTGAGGATCTGAGATCCAGACACACAGGTGTGGGCTGAACAGGAAACCTGATTTCAAATCCTCACCTAGTCACCTATCAATCGCAAAGTAGCTATAAATTAACCCCTTCACTTCTAGGGGCCTTGTTTTACTTATCGACAAAATGAAAAGGGGGGTTACTAAATCAGAGGCTGTGTGAGGTCCCTTCAAGCTCTAGCAATCTGGGTTAGATTTATAAAATTGTCTGTATTCCGTTGCACTCAAATTAAAATGCACCCTTCCCTCCACAGACACTACTTCCAATTTAAGGGGCAGGTACTTTGAGATATTTTACAATGGTAAGTTCATTGTGTTCCCACGAACACAGATATGATCTTTATTTTACAGATGAAAAAACAAGGTCAAATTATCAAAGAAATAAAACTCAAAATTAAACTCAAATCAGAGCTACCTAATACGTAACAGGCAGGATTTGAACCTAGATGTGACCCATGCTCTCTTCTTTAACCCTGGATTTTTCCCTACTGGAAGAACAAGAGGCTTCTGGAGTTCAGGTCTTACTCCACTTTTTGACCAGGGTAATGGTTCTATTGATTTTTGCTTTCTAATCATTTGTTAAATTGTACAATGTTTTACGAATCTGTGTTATATGTCATAGTTCTTTAAAAGTGACAGAAAAGAAAAAGAATTCAATGTTTAGCACAGGTGGGCAAAGCAGATGTTCATCTTGAGTATGTCTAAGGCAGGGAGCAGATGGACCATTCCAGGAGAGAGAGCTCTTGGTCAAAATCCACAAGGCCACACCTACAAAGGCATCTCCCAAACAGTGCTGTGAAAAGTGCCACAGGACCCCCAAGAGGAGAATCTCTGGCCAAAACCACAGGACACACGTGCCCAAGGCAGCCCAATAAGATAGCTGAGTCACCTCATCAGATCCAGAGAGAATCCTGCAACCTTTCCCAGAATAGACGTGTCTAAGATAAGGTGAACCAGGAGGCTTCCTGACAGAAAAGGCAGATACGTGAGCCTTCGATAAAGTCTGTAGGTCACCACCTGTCAGAAGAACCTGGCTGAAACTACCTGGAACCCCTGTCCATAACTTTTAAGAAAGGTGTACCATTCTCCAGCATCAGACAGTTTGGTGAGCATACATGCGTGCGTGCGCGCACACACACACACACACACACAAAACTACCGTTTTTAACCGTTGGTACAAACTGTCAATTCTTCACACTGTAATCCTCAACTCCTATAACAAATATAACCCACTGACTATGAATTAACACAGGCCAGATCCACCATTCCTCCCTGTGCTCACACCTCTAATTCTAGAGCCAAAGAGCGGGCTGACCTGCTAAAATGTATTTCTTCAGGAAGGACAGCTGTGACTAGAGAACATTTTTGATACAACAACAGATGCTCTGCGAACTAATTCTGGCAGGAGTGGACACAGACACAGTAACTAAATTGCCTGTTAAACATACTGTGAGAAACTGTGTTTCTCTCTCTCTCAGGTTGGGGGATGGAGCCTTGAAAATAACATCTCTTTATTTCAGCTTTCAATATGTTCATGATTGTCGAATGAAATCTACAGCTCTAAAAGAAATAAAATCTGAAACCTTCATTCAGCCTAACCGCGCCTACCCCCATCCCTCAACTCCCCTTTTCCCATTTAATGTGGCCCTTTGATGCTAAAAATTATCCAGATAGATACTTAGTTAGATAAAGCTTACTTATCATCCCATCTAACTCCCATGAAGTTCATGACCAGCTCAAACAACTATGGAGATTAAAAGGGTAAAATTCTTCTGGAAATTCAGTTAAAACGTAAGTGAATTCTTTCTAGATAATGAGATCCATCTTCAGCAATTAACGATTCACTGCCAGCCAGATGTCCTGTTGAGCCAAATAACAAAATACTATTTTTAAATCTAGGTCCATGTTTGTATTGTCATTAGCAGTAAATCATTACCTACATCCCTTGTAACAAATCAACAAAATCAAATCCTTTGGTCTAAGAGCATGGTCACCAAAGTCTATCAAATTCTCCAGAGACTAGTCAACAAAAACTACGAAAGCTCTGTGCCCTATCTGGACCAGAAGAGAGGAGACCTTCACACAGATGACACCTGCTTCAGGTGGTTCATATGCCACACAGTGCCCACTGCCTCTCCAATGGTGGGATAAGAGAGTGGGCAGGTGTGTGTGGGGGGGTCTCCCGATGCTTTTCTTTTCCAGCCGACTGAGCTCTCTACCTGTCCACTGTATATCATACACATCTCCACTACACCATTGTCTATTTATTTCAATCTTGACACAAAGTAGCAAGCTCAGCTCTTTAAAGGACCCCTGAACTTTTACTATTCATTTAAAAACTCCTGGCAGAGCCCCTCCCCCATCCAAAGAAAACATAAGCAAACAAAAGAACTGCTGGCATAGTACAGAATTGACACTCATGCTTATTAAATTGAGTCTATTGTCTGTCTTTATGTGCTAACTTAAAGTTAGCTTTTTCATAAAAACATTTTTTAGTGTTCCTTCCTCACTCTACCAACTTAAGCATTTCTGCATCACTTTAATAAGCAAATGTTCACAACACTTTAACTAGTACTCGTATCACTTCCCTCCATATTTTACAATCCTCCAGAGGACAGCTGAGCTCCTCTAAAAGTTGACAGAAAAACTTACATGATGGCATTTAATGATTATGAAAAAGCACCAACCTATTTAACATTAGGGAACAGCATTCCTTCCTGAAAATTATGGATAAGGTCACAGTAAGAAGGCAAAACAGATCACTCATTGTGAATAATTAGCTACCTTTCTACATTTTTAAGCAAAGAACATCGAGGGCAAATTAACTTAAACAGAGAGCTTTATATAACATCATACCTTCATAGTGCCATATATTCAGGGACTGGATTTTTTCTTTTTAATCTTCGCTAATAATGAGGCCATAAATGTTCTGCACTTGTGTTTACTAACCCAGGCTGTGACCATAGTGTAGGGGAAGCTTGGGATGTGAAGTTCTGTACATGTGATTAAAAATAAATAAATGAAGAAGAAAATAATAGATGCTCTTTTGCATTTCATCTTCCTCAATCACTGTTAAGAAGTTACCATTTATCTAATAACCTCTTCAAGAGTATTTAAATCCAGACTTTAAAAGCTGAGCTCCAAGAATTTTCCAAAGTTATTAACTTTATCAATAGCAAATCCCTTCAATGAGGCATTTTAGGACACGAGAGCAACTGCTAAAGCACTGACCTTTTTAAGATAAAATCCAAGTGTAGGCAAAACCAGTGGTGATGCTATTTTACATGAAGCTACTGAATAGTCAAAAGGAAAATGAAATCAGAAAAATCTACATACATTCAATTTTCTCAGGGAAGAAAAGAGAAGCTCTGATCTGATACTTGCAAATACATGAAAGAGGCCATGAAGCACAATTTCCTGGAGAGTGATCAAAAAACAGTTGTGCCTGAATACTCAAACTCATACATACCTTCCTGAAAGCGTTCTCTACAAGCCAGACCACGCACAACTCTGTTGTTCCTAGCTCAGAGAGAAATGTTAACAATGGCACTGCCTTGGGGGTTTGTCCTGGGAACTGTGCCATTTCATATTCTTACTCATTATTTGGTGGAAGAAGGTGAGCTGTGAGGAGAGAAGCTCTTGGTCAAAATGTACTGAAGATAAATTGTAGGCAAGGGATGTAGAAAAAATTTTGGTTGGATTTAGGTACTCATGAAGGCAACAAAGGTCGAAGTCTAATGTCAAGGCCAACTAATGGAATTCTTTTCATTTAAGCTTTCAGTCACTAAATATACAGGTTAGGCAAGCTACTTGAAAAGGGGGATCTAGTAATCTCAGTTCTGGATAGTCCAAAGCAAAGACTGTAGGATAGAAGATACTGTTAAAATACATGAGGTAATCTACGCATTAGAGAAGATTCAAGAAAGAAAAAATAAGACTATCACCTAAAATGTTTGTAGAGTTCTATTTAGAATACCAAATTTATTGTGAATCTAGTAATAGCTATTCCTTCTTTCTCAAAGCAGAAAACTCTGCTTTCCCTAATTCCTATACAGCAATTCTTGGCACATCTCTTGAGAATTTTTCATTGTGATTTGTACTATAGAAGTAAGTATAAGCTCCCCGAGACCCAAGAAGATCCTGCCTTTGTAGCCTGCACTTCTGCCAGAATGAAAGAGTTCCAACAAATGGATGTTGAAGGCAATATGGGCTCTGCAGCCTCTGTCCAAGCTTAAACGCTGGTTCTACCATTAACTAACTTGGAGATATTAGGAAGTTTCTGATCTGCATCTGTTTCACCTGTAAAATGTGCATAATAACAAACAGGATTATTGTGGGGATTAAATGATATAATAGGAGTAATGGGCTTAGAACTGAATCTGGCATACAGACAAGTGTTTAATCATTATTAGTTGGGGCTTTCATGCTCGTTTTCCTTAAATCAATAACAGATTTCTTCTAGATTTAAGTCTTCCACAATTAGACAAGATGCAGAACACCCCGTTAAATTAAATTTCAATCTCAGATAAACAACAAGACAACAAATACTTTTTAAGATTTTTTTTTTTTAAGATTTTTATTTATTTGACAGAGAGAAACACAGCCAGAGAGGGAACACAAGCAGGGGGAGTGAGAGAGGGAGAAGCAGGCTTCCTGCCGAGCAGGGAGCCCGATGTGGGACTCGATCCCGGGTCTCCAGGATCATGACCTGAGCTGAAGGCAGTCGCTTAACCAAATGAGCCACCCAGCCGTCCCTAAGTTGTTTTTTTTTTTTTTAAGCGATGTCTATACCCAACATGGGGCTCAAACTCAAGACCCTGAGATCAAGAGTCACATGGTCTTCTGACTAAGTGAGCCAGGCACCCCAATAACAAGCATTATTAAAATAACCCAATGTCCCAAATATTGCCTGGGAGGAGAAAACTGGTAGAGGCAATAGCATCTTGTAGAATAAGAACGTTAGTTTGCTTTTTAAAGGAAAAAGTCTCTGAATCTTTTTTTTTTTTTTTTAATATTTTATTTATTTGACAGAGAGAAACACAGCCAGAGAGGGAAGATAAGCAGGGGGAGTGAGAGAGGGAGAAGCAGGCTTCCCACCGAGCAGGGAGCCCGATGTGGGACTCGATCCCAGGTCTCCGGGATCATGACCTGAGCCGAAGGCAGTTGCTTAACCAACTGAGCCACCCAGGCGCCCCAAGTCTCTGAATCTTAAAAGACATTCCTTCCTCTTTTTTTTTTTTTAAGATTTTATTTATTTATTTGACAGAGAAAAACACAGCTAGAGAGGGAACACAAGCAGGGGGAGTGAGAGAGGGAGAAGCAAGCTTCCCGCTGAGCAGGGAGCCTGATGCTGGGCTCGATCCCGGGTCTCAGGGATCATGACCTAAGCCGAAGGCGATCCCGGGTCTCAGGGATCATGACCTAAGCCGAAGGCATTCGCTTAACAAACTGAGCCACCCAGGCATCCCGACATTCCTTCCTCTTTTAAAGAACTTCTTTACCACTTTTAAGAGAAGCCCTCCTTGCCACACACATTTACACTTTTTAACATCCACAGTAATCTGAAATAAAAACAAAACTTTTAAACTAGATATAGGAGGGTATTCTTCCTATATTTCCTACTGCTCAGGGGGTGCTCTGCCCATCTGTTAACAGAATCTCCGCTTAAGAGGAGGACAGCTGGGTGCCACCCAAGTCCTGATAAAACACACCACTCTCAACTCTTTCAAAGTCTATATATAGGTCCCCTTTCCACCCAACCTGAACTTAACAGAACAAACCATTAGAAAGTATTAGCTTCAATAAATTTGCCTTGAATACCTACAATGGTTTAAAAAAGGCAATGGCAAAATTCCTCATGTCAGCAGGGTTTATTTGGATTACATTACTGCTGGTGGTTGGAACATGCTAAAGGGTTTCTAAGCAGGGGTGGGCTCTGTGAGGATAGATCTGCAAGTCTGTACATTGGCAGGTTTCTACAGAGACCAGAATCTATTAGGCATATATTAGGTTGGAAGTATTTATGATCTCTTCTAAAAAAAAAATAGCATACCATGTGTTCATTATAAATAGATCTTCTTTTACCAATAGCAACCACACTTGTGCTCTCAATTCTAACGGTCAGTACTCCAACGACAGCAAGCTGGCAGGATGCATTCTTACCCCTCAGCACTGATTTGAGGTTGAGCTTGGCTTGGCGGTGCAGGTCCTCTACACAGGGGGGTCTTGTGGTGGGGAGGAACACATTCTCCTGCTGGTGCCACGGAGCCGTGTAGTGGACTGTCCATCTACTCTCCTCATCGAGGTTGGAAACCGCTGTAGAAAGAAAGGCAGCATAAATTCTGGTGTCAAAGTAAGCTTCAGTGGCTCCCAATATTTTCTGTCAAGATGGGTTCTTGGTACCTAACACATCCCCCGGGGTAAGGACTGCCAGAGGGGAGATAGGGCAAATTCTGAATAAGGCTTAATCTTAGGCTCCGGGGGTTCTTCACAGTGTTTTGTCTCCGAAGGAAAAGCTGAAACTGTCCGTCATCCCCCCTGATGTTTTGGTAGAATTATTTCCTCAGTTAATTGCTTCCCAGCATTTTAGACCCTCCCTCGACTCCAAAGTGAGAAAATAATTAAGAAAATTGATAGAGGCCTCCAATTCCTACTTAACTCTGCCACAATGAGTATTTATTATCCAATTACACAATGCCATTGCAACAGTAAATGTTAGATCGTCAAGACAGAAACAAATTTCCTACCAAGAGGGGAGACCAAATCTTTCCCCTCTAAAGCATTATTTTAAAACATCACTGTAATAAACTCAATTTAAAAATTAAGCAAAAAAAATTAGGCATAAACATTCAGTGAAATATATTTAAATGGCATATCTAATAGAAGTAGAAATCAATCTGTGCTAGAGAATTTTCTCTACATTTTCTGCTTTCATGGAATACTTTGTTTTCAAGGAATATTATTATATAAAATATATTTTTTAAAAGATTTATTTATTTGACAGAGAGAAACACAGCTAGAGAGGGAACACAAGCAGGGGGAGTGAGAGACGGAGAAGCAGGCCTCTCAGGGAGCCTGATGTGGGGCTCAATCCCAGAACTCCAGAACTCCGAGATCATAACCTGAGCCGAAGGTAGATGGTTAATGACCAGGCTACCCAGGTGCCCCAATATAAAAGTATTTTTTAAAAAATTCCAATGCAGGGGTGACTGGGTGGCTCGGTCCTTAGACATCTGCCTTCGGCTCAGGTCTTAGATACTGGAGTCCTGGGATCGAGCCCGCATCAGGCCCCCTGCACTGCAGAAAGCCTGCTTCTCCCTCTCTCACTCTCCCTGCTTGTTTTCCCTCTCTAGCTGTGTTTCTCTGTCAAATAAATAAATTCTTTAAAAAACCCCACAAAATTCCAATTCAATTGACCCTTCTCACTATAACCCAATTCAATTTTCCCAATATAAAAAGAGTACAACGGAGGGGAACCAATAGGTAATCAGGAGAGTACCCTAAATCTCCATTATAATTTTCCTTGATCCTCCTAGGGCTAGGGGATCTCTTTGTCTATTTTGTTTTTTTTTCCTGAAATACAGACTGAGTTTGGGGGTACCAGTGGAGCCCAACATGAAGCTAACAGCACATGTCCACCAACAATTTTTAACTCTTTCCATACATCCTTTGCTGTAAGTCAGATGCAGGGAGAGACTAGGGAAGTTTAAGAGAAAAACCCAGTCCTGAAGCATTTCCTGGGGGTGACAAGTAAACCATTAGGTCCTAGAATTGGGAGCCTGACTCTGACCTAGGCTACAGAGTGCACACTGAATGTACACATTTGTACAACACAGTATGTCCCTGGAAATGACACCATAAACATATTCTCAAAGTAAAATGAATAAGCATGCATCAACTACTGAACCTTTCTATTTGAACATATTTCAAATTAACTCAAAAGTACCCAACAGCACAGCACTAGAGTTGTTACAAAGATCAAATGAACTAATATATATAAAGCATGATTGTGGCAGGAGCAGTGAAATTAATCTAATGGGACACCTGACTTTAAACCTATACCGCTGAAGGGGAATTTGGCCTTTCTTCGCACTCCTGGGAACCTGAGTTACAGGTTAGCACTCCCCCATAACCCATCTTTTCTACAGCTACTAAATTCTGTAAGCCTCATTTCTCAAATCATCCCACCTTCTCTGTAAGTTGCTAAATGGGAAAATAAACACTGTGAACTAGACATCAAGCTAAAAACAGAAATGTCTGCGTGCTCTCTGCTTTTAATGTTTGACAGAAGCATGTAAATTAGGCACCTGGTATTTCGCATACCTCTTGTTGAGCAAACATTTTGCATAGGTGCATGTAATTACCAATCTTAATACATAAAATCCACAAAGACTGAATGTGGCCCGAGAATCTTGCACAGGGTGGAACTCACCCTCTATCCTCCAAAGAGTAGCCACGGTTAATTGAAATGTCTTGTGCATTTATTTGGAAGACTGAACTACCACACTTCATAGCTGAAAACTATTAAAAAGTGAAATCTTCTGGGGCGCCTGGGTGGCTCAGTTGGTTAAGCGACTGCCTTCAGCTCAAGTCATGATCTCAGAGACCGGGGATCGAGTCCCACATCGGGCTCCCTGCTCGGCAGGAAGCCTACTTCTCCCTCTCTCACTCCCACTGCTTGTGTTCCCTCTCTGGTTGTGTTTCTCTCTATCAAATAAATAAAAAATCTTAAAAAAAAAAAAAAGTGAAATCTCCTATTTGCCAATTACAAATCCAATCTAAGTAATGGTACTTGTGTCTGTGCAATCACACCATCGGCCCCACTGTGCAGCTGCCAACTGGACCCTATGAAAGAGCAGTTGTTATTCTCTGGAGCATTTCACTCTTGCCAGGGCAAGATTTTGATCCGTCCATCCAAAGACAGCCTTCCACCGAGGGATGTGCAGAAAATAAGCTCAGAGGGCTGTTCTTTGTTGCTTCCTCCAATGTCTCTCTTACCAATGCTCATAACCATCCACATTTATCTAGTTTAAATCACTGGTCCAAACGCTAATCTAAACTAAGCCAACAGCTATGTAAAAACAAAACCATGTATTTGTAAAATTTATACTCTGCAGAGAATGAAAGGAGCACCTGGATTAAAGACATGTAAACCAAGGGTCAGTACACATGCCACAAACACTGCGTACTTTACAGTGACTGATCAGTCTAGACAGCGTCCCAGAGCTCAGGGCGACACAACACAGAGTTCCTGGGAGTTTCAGAGGATCATCCCCATCAATAATACATGATAGATCACACACAGCCTCCGAGCGCGGTAAGCCAAAGAATCAAAAAAACATGTATCAAGGCAGACATTAAGGTAAATACAAGGTTCCTCCCACGCGCCCCCTTCTTTTTTTTTCAAAGGGCACCTTTTGAGAAACACAAAAGAAGTAAATGCACCTAAAACCCCAACCATAAATAAGTAAGACATGATAAAATCACGTAATTCGCCTTAGAGTTATAAAAGTCAGAAGTATTTTAACAACTTAGTAGAGAATGGAGTTTAACTTGTACTAATTATGTTGTTTCACATTCCAATTCCATCACCCAAAAAGATGAAGCAGTACAACACACACACACACACACACACACCCCACACCAGGGGGAGAAGGGGAGGAGAAATTACTTACTTTTTTTCTTAAAAAGTTTAATTAAAGACTTGATCTTTGCATTAATGAAGACCACCATTTCCAGGATGCCTACATAGGGCTTAGAAATTTAAAATCACATTAAAAGCTCAGCTCATGAAGCAGGTGGTAAGCTGTACCCTTCCGCTCCAGATTCTAACTTTCTTCTGGTCTTAAATCCTTAGACATCTGCCGGAGGCTGACGTAATGTTGAGGCAGAGTTTACTGTCAGGCAGTTACAAGCCATTAACAGCCCTTGAACCTGAAAAGCTGCCACTGAAACCTAATCTTTAAGGCTGAGAGCCTCAGTGACAAAGTGTACAGAAAGAAAGAGAAAGCCAATCACGGTTCCTATTTGCATGATAGCCACATTAGTCTTTCTGCCTCGGTGCTCAGTTATTCACTTTCCTCCAACAGATCAGAAGTTTCTCCTCTCTGGAGTCCATGAAAATAGTGCAGCTCTTCCCGTACCCTAGCAAATGTATTTCCCGTTTTCACTAGGCTACTAGGAACACCCAGATCTGTTTACTGGAGCCCACAAGTCTTACAGGGAGTTTGTTTTGATTCTTTGACTCTCCAGTTAATTAAGGCATTTGAACTGATTTGGGGGTGGGGTGGGGTGGGGGAGCCAAACTATTGTTTCCCTGACCACGCCCCCAGGCTCTGCCTCCCACACCAAAGGAACGTTTACTAGCAGTAAAACTTTACAACGGAATCTCGGGAATCTCCACGGAGCTCTAAGTGAGGACTAGGTTGCGTTTTCATGCAAATTAGCACCTCCCGTCTTCTCATCCAATTGTTTTTTGTTTGTTTGTATGTTTGGGGTTGGTTTGTTTTTTGCCAGTGACTGAGCATCACCATTACAATTGTACCCTAAGGACTTAAATCTGTATTTTAAATTTAATTATCATCTAAGCACCTGGTGTAAAAATTCTGCGCTCCAGCCCTCTCCCTCCCCAGCCCCTACCCAGGAGGGAGAACAGTAATTCAAAACATTATTATTTAGGTTTCTCCTGAACTTGAGTATATGGTACTGGGTTCTGGTTCTTTCGTTCATTTGCAATTAACCTCCAAGAACTGGGAAAGGAAAGTGAAAGAGAAGAGTCAGCAATAATAATAATACACAGGCTGGCACTAGGAAAATAACTTTTGGGGTAAACGGACTAGAACAAAAAGGAAAAGAATACAGACTGGAGAAAACTAAGAAAATGGATCAAGGAAAAGAATGATGCTCACAATTCTCTCTGGTTCCACTTCGTGCAGAACTGCTTTGGAGACATGTTAGACAACCTCTTGTTTCACAGCTCAGGGCCAGACATATAAATGAATGGAAAAATGTAATAATCCACTAATTGAAAACATTTAGTTTATAGCAAAAGCTCTTAGAGAAGGAAATTTATATAAGGGGCTCCCTCTAGGGAAAGCTCTGGAATGATTCCTCTTCAATTATTCCCCCCTTGCTTGATCGTATTTCTTGAACAACAGCAAAAGCAAACAAAAAAAATTACAACATATACATATTACCATCTCACCCTCCATATTATCACAGATTTCCAATTTGTGCCCTTTCATCCTGTTTATAGCTTTACTTAAAAGTAATTACATGGCCAGATGGCAAACAAGAAACAACTCAAATGAGAAATGACTCTAAAGTTAAATTATATAGCTGCCTTAAATTAGCCAGTGAAATTCCCCCTAGGAAAACAAATTTATAAGTAAGAGTGACCTCGCTCTGCTTTAAGAGCCGCCTCTCAGCCTCACTGTCTGAGAGACAAGGCGCAGCAGGTGAACTTCGAGACCAAAGCTCCCCAATTCACAACCCCAAGTTTCAGATATTAAATGTCACTCAGCATACGTGGGGTTGGAAACAACGTGCAGCTTTTCATGTATACAACGGCGGCAACTACACATTCATTCCAAAGATAAATACCGAGCACATACTAAGCGCCACACACCTTGGGTACATCTATGACATCCCTGCTCTCAAGGGGCTTATATGATTTCACAATAAGCTACAATTGTACAGCATGTTAGAAAGTGGTAAGTGAATGGATAGAGGAAAAGGCTAAAGAGGATAAAAAAAAGATTCTAGGGCTGGGGAATTGGCCAGATTGCAGTATTAAATAGGAGTCCAGGTAGACCTCATCGAAAAGGTGAGATGTGAGTACAAACCTTAAGAAGGAGATGGCAATGAAACAAAAATCTATAGTGAATCCACTGCTTCTCATTTGAAGAGGAGATATGGTCACTGAGTGGGGCCGGGAGCGGGGGAGGAGGGTGCTAGGCACTTCCAGTCCTCTAGGACCAGTCAGAGGAGTGCTCTAAGCAAATGAACTGTGGTAGGAGATGCACACAGAGGAATTTCCTTCCTTGCTTGATATTCAGTCTGATAGTAAGTGGCCACAGTCGTGTCTAGATGAAACCACGATTTGGTTGTGTACAGTCAGTGGTAAGGCTAGGAGCAGAGAGCAGGCTTCCATCCCAGCATCCAGAGCACCTCGTCCTCCAGGCATCGCTCCATGCTGCCCCCTTCAAGTCCACATCTTCAGATGCTAGCCAAAGAAATTACGCTTATTTACCACATGACCCAGCAGATTACATTCTGAAAAAGTTTATTAGTTCTAAAGATTTCCCCAATAATTTCATCATCTCTTACTTTATAGCCTGCATATCAGCATGAGAACAGGCTTATAATTTGTGTTGTCTCAGTGTCATAGTTTATTAAAGAGCCAGGTTTTTATGGAAGTGTCTAGTATTTTTTTACTTGCTCCATTTATACAATCAACAGAAAATATATAAATCCATAGTACTTCCTCTTCCAACTTTAGCCCTATAACAGCAGGGGGAAAAAGTTTAAATATCCCAGACATGGAAAATTTTTTTTCTAGACATTTTATTTATTCATTTGAGAGCCAGAGAGAGCCCAGGCAGGGGGAGAGGCAAAGAGAGAGGGCTAAGCAGACTCCCTGCTGAGCTGAGAACCCTCAGCAGGGCTTGATCCCATGACCTGGAGATCATGATCAAGTAGGGCTTGACCCCATGACCTGGAGATCATGACCTGAGCTGAAGGCAGAGGCTTAACCATCTAAGCCAGGTGCCCAGGGGCCCTGACATGAAAAATCTGACAGTATAGGGTAGGTAGGAGTTAAAAGCCCAACACTGCACCCATCCCACCCAGGATATTAGTGACTTACTAGAGGGATCTCTCTATACCTTGGTTCTCTCATCTGTAAAACTGCCTAAAATTCTATTCATTTACAAAAAATTGCCAATGGTCACTAGTGCACCTCTAACTAGTACCAGTGGTTGTCTTCTCTCTCCTCTTCCAATTATCTTTAATTATATACCACTAATGACCCAGTTCTTGAGCTTTTTCATTAACACTACATAACACTTGTTCCTTTCCTAGATCTGACTGTTCCTTTTCTGGGTTCTAACAAACTCTTAACAAGTTCAAAGAGCCTGTCCTTAAACATCTGTCAGGAGCTGTTTATTTATCCCCTCTCGAAACCTTAATGATTTTACAAGAGAAAGGTAGGAGTCAGAAAATTAAGACCCTTTGGCCAAAACTAGCTGACCCCTTTTTAAATAGCTGAAAAAAAATTTACAGAATATTTAACGATATAAAAATTTTATGAAATTCCAATTCTGGTGTCCAATATAACATTGTAATGGAACACCACTATACCGTTAGTTTACCTATTGTCTCTGACTGCTCCCGGGCTGTTCACCAAGGACCAGATGGCCCGTAAAGTTGAAGCGATTTACTTATCTGGACCTTTAGGGAAAAAGACTGATGATCCATGGATTATGCTGCTGCTTTTCAACACTCTGCTCAGTCTTCCTCTCCTACTATTGTCTTTCATTTGTCTGTCCTCTGGATCCATAATGCTAACCTCTACTTAAATTTCATATTATCTCATGCTAGATGTCTAATTTAAGCCAATCTGTCTTCCTCCCTAAACTGTAGCTGGTTACCAAGTACTTCCTCGTTTCTACAAGGGCTATTATAATCAATTTTTCAATGAACCGGCCAGGTAGAGTTCATCTTCAGTCAGAAATGAGAAAGCTGAGATCTAGAAGCTACCACAATGCAGGAGCTAAGATGAGAATGTGGGTGCCCTGATTTCTCTTTCATTAGCACATATTAAGCGGGGAAAAGATATTTTACTTAGTACATTCAAGTCAATGTATCTTACAAAAAAGTTCTTATTAGGACACAGAAATAAACAAAAATTAGGGAATCACTGTTTTCTAAAAATATTGCCAAATATTATACAGAAAAATATACTCCCCATCACCTGAACAATCCTGGTGGCTTATCCTGCTTGAGAATTCTATTACCTCTACTATTGTATAAATATTTGCATCCTTATAAAGTTCCAACATTTCAGCTTAGTCTTTCACTGAAATGAAATCTTATTTCTGACCAGCATTTAAATTTTTTTTTCTAGGAATCATCTGATTATTTCTCAGTGACCTGATTACTTTCCAAGGGTAGGTACACAACATATTATTAGCAAAGAGTTATAGAAATATTTTGCAAAGTAATACATAGTCTAAAAATTTTACCTGTACCTATGCACTTGCATTCAGCCACCCAAAATTTTACATAGGGAACTTATTAACTGCTCAAGCTCTACAACCGACATCCAGGTTAAAAGTAAATCAAACTTGGTTCCTGACCTTAGGAAGGTCAGAGTCCAATGGAGCAACACACCCAAAGAGATAAGAATAATAAGGTAATGAACAGGCACTGGGAGAGATAAGACTATGGTGTTAATGGGAAAGATGGCAAAGGGCACCCACCTCATTTGGAGTACAGAGTGGAAGAGGGAACTCAGATAAAACACAGTCACGGTCACATGGAGGTTCAGTATAAGCTTGCAGGGGGTGATGTGGAGAAAGGCAGGTAGGGAGGTGGAGAGAGGCAGGGGCGGACCTCGGACCTCGAAGGACCTTGCTTCCCATAAACGGGGTGGGTTTTCATCTGTGGCCACAGCCAGGGGGATCACTGATGGAGTTGAAAAGGGAAGGCTCTAAGGCTAGTGTCACATTTCAAAGAAATCACTAGTGCAAGGTGAGCAGTGGGTGTTAATGGACTTGACCCAGGACAGAAAGCGAAGCGGGGGCCCGGTGTAGCAAGGCATGCCGGAGGTGAGGAGGCCAGAAGCAATGTTCGGGGCCATTTTTCTACAACTACCTTGGTCTTACCAGCCTGTATTTACATCTATAACATCAGGAACCATTATACACTTAAGGTATAAAAATTTAAAATTAAACCCTGACTGTTTAATAAATGACTCTGTTAACACCCACGTCTTCGTCTCCAGTACAGCCTTAAAATATAACCTTATTATTTTCACTCAGGACAAAAGATTACATGTTCAAACCTGAGAGCTTCTTAAGAGCAGAGCTGTCTAAGGCTCTCAGGACCCACAGATAAGCCTTCTAGCTACTCGAATCCTTCCCCCATGGCCATCTCCACTTAGACAAAAGTTCAGGCCCCCCTCTATGTATTCAGTGAGTTTGGGGTATTAAAAGTCTTTACGTTGAATCCAAAAAACTTTCACAAACCTTGTTAAATGGTATTTACTAAAAAGGAACATTTCAAATACTATCCACAAGAGTTATAGAGTTATATGCAGTTATGATGCCATATAATATAGATATTTTGAATCACACAAAATTTGCTTGATCAACTGAAAATGGGATATATAATCAATAAAGATCACTGTGGTTTTCTAGGTTGGAAGTGAGGTACAGGAAAGAAAAATCAGATATAACGGAGTTCTTCTAGTCAGGGCCACGTACCACAAGATAATTTTATGTTCTCCTCAAAGGAATTTTATGTCTTTAAAACATGAAAGTTCTCAACCCAACCTTATCTATAAACAGGACTTTTACTGGCTGCTGATTTGTTTTAGGCTATTTTTAAAAATCAAGCTTAACATCTGAAATAAAAGTTAAGTTAATTTAGGTATCCTCATTATCTTTATACATGGTTAGAATACTTGAAATATAATTTTTAAATCCATAGACACACCCAAGCATTCTTGAACTTCTTAGACCCCGAGCACTGGAAAACATAAAATTAAGTGTACATTTAATAATAAGAGATTTTAGAAATATTTAAAGGTGCCTGAGTGGCTCAGTTAAGCCAGTTAAGCATCTGGCTTCAGCTCAGGTCATGATCTGGGATCATGAGATCCTGGGATGGAGCCCCACATCAGCTCCCGGCTCTGCGGGGAGTCTGCTTCTCCCTCTCCCTCTGCTTGCTGTGCTCCCTGCCTGTGCTCTCTCTCTTTCTCTCTGATAGATAAAATATTTAAAATATTTAAAAAAGAAAAATATTTAAAAATTAACAAACATAATCTACTTAAATACTCATAAAAATGCTTTAGTAATAAACTAAGAGATAGCTTAGTCCTATCCTCCTGTTTATTAGAAACAAAGTCTTCCCACAACTCTAACTTTTGGAGGTAAAAAATTATGTTTCTTGTTTCTATAAACACTTTCACATTGAGGGCAATTATATACGGTCTGTAATTTTTATCTATCAAAATAACGATCATTACTGAAGCTGCAAAGCAAATAACACAGGCAGATTAATTGATAATAATCAATAAATCTGTAAATAAGAGAGTAAGTTTAGAAAATTGGGCTGTCAGATAAAATAAAGGATTCCCAGACATAGAAGTTAAATTTCAGGGAGATAAAATTTCATGATTAAGGGACTTTTAAAATTTATTTGCTGACAGTTGTAATTTATAAAAAATTATTATTATTTTTTTTAAAGATTTTATTTATTTGACAGAGAGAAACACAGCCAGAGAGGGAACACAAGCAGGGGGAGTGAGAGGGAGAAGCAGGCTTCCCGCTGAGCAGGGACTCAATGTGGGACTCGATCCCAAGTCTCCAGGATCATGACCTGAGCCAAAGGCAGTCGCTTAACCAACTAAGCCACCCAGGTGCCCCCAAAAATTATTTAAAATTTGTAAAATTTTTATATATAAAATTTATTTAAAGTTTGATTTAAAAAAACAGCTGTAAGGATTTAACACAGAGATGAAAAGATATACTTTATATTATTCAAGACAAATTGAACTGACTACAGGTTCTGGCTGTTAGGCATTTAACTAATTAGAAAGGACCCAAAAAGGTGAGTTGGTTACATGTGCCTAAAGAATGTATCTCGTATTTTTTCACATCAGGCATTGTTCCTCCAGTTTTCTACTACTCTTCTCTCCTCAACAGACTAAGACCTTACACATTCAAAACTTCTTTCATTCACTTGTCAATTTTACGTTCCCTTCCTGCAGGGCTGTCATATGAGAGGAATATTAGAGCAGCTGCACAGTGGAAGGACCACCCTGCCATCCTCATAATCCAGCAGACACTAACGGGACAAGTAATACCATCTGGCTCCTGATGTGACCAAATACCAAGGAGAAGCATCACCTATAAAATCAGGTTAAACACTGCAGCAAGTTAATTTTTTCCAGTTTACAGGGAATATAAGAGCTAGAGGAAAAAATGAAAACCATCAAGTAAAAGTGGAACATCTTGCTAGGCTCTCCGGTAAGTCAAAATAATAATCATGATGATGATGATGATGATGATGATGATGATGATGATGAAGAATGTCCCAAATTAAAGGAGATTTGAGGACCAGCACAATCAGGTACATATCCTGGATAGGATACTAGTTTTAGATAAACCAGCTACAAAAGAAAGGCCATTTACAGACAAGTGGGGAAAATTAAGTTATGTCCTAGGTGTGATTCTGATCTTGTGCTTTCTGTGGCATAAGGAGGTTAAACACACATACACACACACAGTTATAAGGTAATGTAGAAATACTGCCCCAGAATGAAAACATGTATCTGATGACAGACGCTCATAAAGAATTATATTAATTGTCCCTTGGGTTATGTTATTTCATAAAGGTATGTTAAAAATCCCCAATGTTGGGGCACCTGGGTGGCTCAGTTGGTTAAGCGACTGCCTTCAGCTCAGGTCATGATCCTGGAATCCCGGGATCGAGCCCCATGTTGGGCTGCCTGCTGGGCAGGAAGCCTGCTTCTCCCTCTCTCACTCCCTTGCTTGTGTTCCCTCTCTCACTGTGTTTCTCTGTGTCAAATAAATAAATAAAATCTTAAAAAAAAAAATCCCCAATGTTCTAGAACTTCGGGGGTATAATGATCTTTTTTTCCTTCTGTTTCTGAATTAATCTTTAATGATGAATCATATGGCATACTGAAAACAGGGCTGATGGAAATCTCTCCATCAGCCTGGAGTGGCTGGGGTAGAAAGGGAAAGGTTGGTGAAGGGAGGTGGCTGGTGCAGAAAGGGAAACCTTAGGAGATGATAACGTATCAGTTCTTTAGAAGCAACCTGATCAGGCATCCACTTGACCAGTTAATTCTGACGCTAGAAAATACTCTGCTTGTGTTGAAGCTAAAGGCTTCTGCTGTGGATCCTACTTAATAATTTAGTCTAAAACCATTGCTACCATCTGCTCGGTCAATTTCAAAACGTCTGCTATCACTGACTACTTCAGTCAAGCCACAATATTCATGTGACAAATGCTGAACAAATGAAAGGTGAGGCAGACAGAAAACATGCTATGACAAAAAGAAACCCCAATCAAAAGCCCAAAACACAAAGAGAGTCCTACTGACACAGCGTGTAAAATTCAGTCCTACCTGCAGGGCGGGAAGGATGCAATGTCTAATTCAGGGCATGGGACAATCTGGAGACTGTCCTGAGATGAAGGGCACAAGGTGGGGCTGATGATGGAGAGCTCTGTAAAGGGAATGGGCTGTGAGGCTGGAAGTCCCAGTGAGCAGTTGAAAAAGGGAGATTTTCTATTTTCCTAGACAGTTAGAGCTCAAGACAGTCCCAAAGAGCATCCCATCCACTCTTTTTCATTTTACAAAACAAGTGACCTGCAGCACATCACGGAGCTATCCAGTGCCCAGGCCCACCCTCCATCTTGGGCCCCCACACGGCCTCTGCCTTCACTGGGGAAAGGCTGGTGGGGCTTCTATGCCTTCACACTTGTCATTCTTCTACCCGGGATGCTCTATCCCTTACTTAGCCTGACTTGGCATGCCCTTCTTTGTTTTTCAAATTATGCTTCAAATGTTAACCTTAAGAGGCATTCCTCGACAGAGCTTTAGTAACTCTTTATTTAAGAAATATAGGCCATTTTACTTCAAGGAGAACCTCCTCAGAAGTGAAATACGTCTGTCTCACAGAAAGAGAATGGATAATTTCATTAACTATAAGCTTCTTAGGCTTCTACCAATTATTCTTCATGACGTGTTGTATAGCTCTAATCCATCTACCCACGTTAGTACTGATTCATCTAATTCATTCTACTTGCCTATATTAGGAATATAAAGGCTCATTCAGGAGAGAAATAATGTATATGAACAGAGCTACATATCAATTAGTTCAATTCTAAACTTAACTCACTTTATCTTTCCTAATTCAATCATTCAAAACACAGAATACCTATTAGGGATCTATCACATCTTAGAGACTAATTTTCTGTGCTATTTAAATTTATCATAATTATATCCTTTTATAATAAAAATAACTTAAAGGGAAACGAACCTTAAATCTGAAAAGAAAAAAAAAATCAATTTCAATCTTTCGTTTAAAATCTTCAGGGAAAAAGAAAAAAAACTCATTGTAGAAAGAAAAGCCAAAGTATAATGTGATGATCTGAGATATCTAATTTAATAAGAGTCATGTGACTAGCTAAAGTGCTTTATACTCTGGGCTCTCTTGTACTTTTAAAATTGGACAAAAAAAATAAATAAAAATAAAATTGGACAAAGGGGACATCCTAATGAAGACTCTTTGTGGGGTGGGGATGGGGGGGCGGCTGACAAAATAGAGTAGAAGATCGCCACCTGCAGGGGGACTAGTAGCCAGTGAGACATTCACACAGGAAAATGATTCCCCTACTTACTGTCTCTTGACAGAAGAGCTTGGGAGAAATGCCTCTGATTTAAGAGGTCTCAAAAGAATGTTCGCATCTTCCTCTATCGGAGGAAGACCCACACTCTATAATCTCTGTGAACTTTCATAAGTTGCCTAGCATGTGCAACCAAGCACAGAAAAGGAAGCATCTGTGAATGATGTAAAACATTTCTGACTCTATCAGGGGACAGCTACACTTGACTAGAAACCAGCTAAGATAAAAGACGTGCACGTCAATTTACAACCAAAGCATAGACTCTTGCAAAACAGAAATCCAAACAAGGGTGTTTTTGTTTAGAGAAACAAGGATTCTGCAGCCATATTATCCACAAACACAAAAAAATACTTTATTTAAAATGGCTGAAGGAAAAGCGTATTTCTCACTGCTTAATTACAATTAATGATCAGTGTATAAAGAGTTAGAGAAAAGAATTATTTGGACTCCTTATTTTGTAAGCAGTGCAACAATCTCATGCGCTGTTCCGTTTTTCTTTTCTCTACTGCCTGTGATTTCTTATATTGTTTCACATATGGTTAAGATGAGCGCTACAATTAATAAACTGGTGTGACCAACTGCTTTTGTTAACAGGCCAGCTGGTTCACATGCAAAATGATAATTAGACAAATTTAGACCGACCGCTCTGGTTTGCTGAGGAACTGACAGCAACATTAAATATCTAACTCTATTTGGTTTTCTAGCAAGGGTGAAGGTTGACCTAGGCAAGGATAACATTTATCTCATTAGGGTTGGTTAAAAAGAAAATTACAGTGTCCTCAAGTACTGGATAGATAACAGCAGAATTTGTCAAACCCAGAAAGCCTAGCTCCCTATTAAGCAGGCGGGCTGTGAGGGATCCTAGTTGTGCTGGAGGTGTCACAGCAGGAGGGAAGGAAAGTCAGCCAGGCATAAAATGATATTCAGAATGAGTCTAGGAACTACAGAATTTTCATTCAAGCAAAGGCTTTTGACACAAATAAACCTTCCTCTAAGCTCAATGTTTCATATTCTTTCACTGGTTTTTCTTGTCAATTGCGAGAGATAAGGATAATTTGAACAAGTAAACAACAAATGAGAGTGAGAGACAAGAGTAAAACATCAATTACTGCAGAGGGACATATCCTCAGTGTCTCTAAATTCTAGTAACCGACTATTTCTAAAGCCAGGAATTCACAGTGCGGGTTTCTGTCCTGACACTGCAGAAGTGTGTGCACACTTGCTGGCTTGCCCCCCCCCCCCCCCCCCCCGTTAGAGAGGGCGATACAATTAGGCCACACCTGGAAGGAAGGGAGGTGTGTTGATTGCAGAGTCCACATAATTAGGCCCACACAGAATTTGAGAAAAATCAAATGGTAATCAAAACAAGAATGCTGATGCTAGGTAATGGCCGGCCACTGACTTTCTTAAAACGATGTGCTTAGCTCCTCCCCCTCAGGATCAGCAGGATTAGAAAGAGAAAAAAAAAATCATGGAATTCTTCACTTCGCAGCAGATAAAATCATAATCGGAAGGATTAAGATTAGCAGTTTTTCTCATGCACCCCAACAATAGTCAACATGCAGCCAAAAGTAGGAAGCCTGGAACTGTAAAGACAGGTGCAGAGATTTCATAGTTTTGTACACTGTGTTATTTATTTATTTATTTCCCTTTTTTCACTAAGGAAAAAAGGCAGAAGGGAGTAGAAAGCACTATAAAAATATGACTGATAATAATAAAGACATGCAATCAATGTTTTCCTGAACCAGAGTAAAAAGAAAAGTAAGATATCTGGGGAGAAAATAATACAGGAGGTTCTTACAATGCCAAATAATTCCCCTAAACCTCTGTCACATTGTACAGCAGCTCTCAGAAGACTTAGCTCAACCCATTTTCATCCCCTTATCTGAAACACCCATCTCTTCTTGCATAGCAGTCCATATAAATTATTACGTGATAAAATACGTTCAAATGGAGCTGCCACAATCAATTTTCATTAGTGAACCATATTTAATCAAGTTAAACATTTCGGCTCTCGAAGGCAGTCCTAAAGCGCCCACACTGTTCTCCACTTGTCTCGATATTTATGCACAACAGGATGGAATGGAATAATTTTATTGTAACCGCTTTCCGAAGAGAAATACTCACCACCCGCACCCTATGGGATAGAGGAATCTGCCGCAGACTCTGGAGGCTAGATCACATTCATCATCAAAATAAACCCCAGAGTATCTATGGATGGCTCCTGCCAGCAGGGCGTCCTACATTGAAATAGGATAAAATTCACCTCGTCACTCAGTAACCTCCCTCTTCCTCTTGTCAATACAATCACAACTGCCCATCAACAACGATAACTCTATACTTTGAACTTTCTAGCTTACATTTTGTTTAAGCCACCACTCTCCCTTGCCCCCCACAAAACAGCCTCTTCTTTCTGCAGCTGCTGAATGCCACAAATAGCTTCTTGTATAATTTTACTTAGAATGCGCCCCAAACAAGACATGTTGAATGGCAATGTGAATGCTTCATTCAGAGAGAACTAAAATGTGTAGCATGCCCTAAAAGCATCACAGTGGTAAAGGGGATCATTTGGGAGTCCTGGGGCAGAGGACTGCTTTCAGAAGTAGCCTGCAAATTCTTCTCAGGTTGATGCAAATGGCAAGAGAAGGGTTTCAGGAGATTCCCACACTGATCAAAGGATGACTAGCTAATTCCCCTGCGTTTCCTTAAAGTTGCCTCCATTCTCCATACACATTTATTTTTCTTCCTACTCTCCTAATAAAATTACTTACTCTAAATCTATTCATGTTCTAGCATGAATGATCTATTCTTAGTTTAATTTTTGAAATTGTTTGACTTAATGCTATGTGTATTCCACACATGGCAAGCCCCCCCCCCAATATTTTTGTAGGGCCAGAGCCAAATCCAAGTATTGGCTTTGCAAAGTCAGCTACTCCCCAATCTGATACAACATGACAACACATAACATTTCTGGGAACATTCAAAGAAAGGGGTTAATCACCCATCTTTATGAATAGGTGAAGGAGGGAAAGAGCTGGTTGAATTTAAAAGCATCTCTCCTATAATGCCTTAACAGTCTAACCTCTGAAAACTTCCTTGAGGAAATAGCTTGCAAATAATGAAATAAAAGTTCCCACACAGATGATGACTAATTTCACTTCAGAAATCTAAGTTGTTTTTTGAAAAGCTTCCCTGTGTGTTTAAATCGGAATTTATTTTCCTAACTACCAAATATATTGGCAACCGAAGGATTACTGGAGGTAGAGGACAGGGAGGAGTAAGACTTAAAGGAAAAACTCTTTTGTTGCTAGGGAAAAATGAGAGCCAGAAGGACCCGTGAATTACCTTTAACCCGCTCTCTTCCCATCATCCTCAGATTAACTGGCCGTTTCTTCAGGAAAGCAAACCCTTCCTGACCCTCCGACTCTGTTGACACTGCCCATTACTCACTCTCATCAAGACCTGTACTTTCCTCACAACACTACTGCTGGTTTTGGGTACAGCTGTTTGTTTAGTGACTCTATCTCCCACAAGACACATGATCTGGACCACAGAACAGAGGCCGTGGCTCTCTGGATCCACAGGGCTGAGGGGCTCAGCACCAGATCTGAAGCACAGTAGGCGTGCAATTACTATTTTATTAAAGGTATAAATTACAGGAGGAAAAGTTTAAACAAAATGAGCTCCGGAGAATTTAGCTTTATTCTATGGTGTTAGAAAATAACTAATATTAAAGCCTCACAGTGTTGGTAGACAGCTTCTAGTTAGACATGAAAGTACATTTCAAAAAAGTCATTTCATTCATTTCCAGCCTTGACTAGCTCATTAAGGACACTACACACCAAGCACAACATGAGGCACTGAAGACCCAAAGACAAAGACAACTTTCTCTTACAAAGTCCTCCTTGACCATTTTGTCTCCCAGGCCTTCTCCTCACAAGAGTCATTATCCACTCTTTTGTGGCTTATCCCCTCGATAATTGACCTTTATCTCCTTGAGGACAAGAACTGGGCCTTCGTTGGCTTTGGAGATGCCAGGAAGTCTGCTGACTGAAGAGCAAAATGAGTGAATAAGCAACTTATTCCTAGTCTGTTAGGAACTCCCTTGGATGGAAGACTGATAGAATCAAATGTTAATAAGACACATTTTTA
>PITA01011568.1:0-66112 GCA_004023965.1 Spilogale gracilis | reverse complement strand
GAGGAAGAAAGGAAGGAGGAAGGGAGGGAGGAAGAGAGGAAGGAAGAAGAGAGAAAGAAAAAAGAAAGAAGAGAGAGAAAAAAAGAAGAGAGAGAGAGAAAGAGGGAGGGAGGAAGGAAGGAAGGGGAGAGGAGGGGAGAGAGGGAGGAATGAAGAAGCAGAAGAAGTTTATTTTATTGAGAGCCACTGAGATTCCTTATCCAGCACAAGAGCTTGATCAAACACTGTCTCAATGACTCCCACAGTAGCTCTGGGAGATAGACATTAGACTCTGTACCCATCAGGAAAGGAGGCTCAAAAAAGTTACATGATTGGACTAGGATAGAGCATCTGTTGAGGGACAAAGCAAGGATGATATCCAGTTCTTAAGTGGTTCCTGAGATTCCTGACAAGGAGGAGGTACTGACCTCATCTGGTAGTGAGAGGGGAAGATTTGGAGCCAAGCAGACCTGGATTCAAACCCCCAGCTCTGCCACTTTTTCAGCCATATGACAGGAGCTAGGCTAAATAACACAGGCTTCTTCATCCATAAGAAGAGCGTAATTCCTGCCTCCTATACTTATTACATGGATTACATGAGATAATGTCTGCAAAGAACTTTGGCATGGTGCACACACCTTAAAAGCACTCAATAAAAGATACTGCTTATTAATTTTTTAAGTTTTCATTTTAATTCCAGTTATTTAACACACAGTATATTATACTCGTTTCAGGTGTACAATATAGTGATACAACACTTCCAGACATCACCCTATGCCTTAAAAAAAAAAAAATCACACTAATGCTATCCAGGGAGGGATGAACTCTGACCCACTAGCCATCTCTTTTCATATTGGGCAGTAAATGTCCCCAGGACTGGACTCCTGACCATCCCGTTATTCTCCTCCAGGAAGCCTACTACTATTGTTCTCTCCAAATGCTAATCTTTGAAAGACCTAAAAAAATGTAAATAGCAGAGTTTACTAGCACAAGTTGATCATAAATTCAATAGACATAAGAACTAAAGAAGTGCATCTATTATAGGGATAAACAAGCTGATTCTGATCTAATTCTGTTCATTCTTGTAAGCACACTTTCTTTGGTGATGTGTACAGCTGAATTTTACTGTGGGACACAAATATTCTTGCTCATTAAAGGTATTTTATTTTGTTTTGTTCCTCTGCAATGTGCTAAAGGACACACTCCAAGAAGCAAGAGTGTAAGTACAGATCGAACATCTCTGGTATGGCCTGACAGAAGTCTACCCACACTTCCCAAGCCAGTACAGCATATACTTAATGTCAGCCTGATAGAAAAAAACACTTTTCTAAGTTCTCTTTGATTGACACCTCTGAAATGACATCAGTTTCCAGCTTTAAAACCTACTGTTATTAGGTCTCTGTTGCTATTTATGTTAGAAATATGTGCACGTGTGTCAAAACAATATATCAACTTTGCTGATTGGCTGCATCTAGTTTCTGTTGCCAAGGGTAACAGAACAATTGCTTTTAATCTTTCCTAAATTGCTTCTTGTTTTGTATTTTTCCTAAATACTTGGGGGATTTAGGTATCTTTTTTCACCCCAGAGCAAAATATAAAGAAATTTCATCTAGGGGTGCCTGGGTGGCTCAGTCGTTAAACGTCTGCCTTGGCCTCAGGTCATGATCCCCAGAGTCCGGGGGATCGAGACCCCAGTGGGCTCCCTGCTCAGAGGGAAGCCTGCTTCTCCCTCTCTCACTCCCCCTGCCTGTGTTCCCCCTCTCTGTCAAATAAATAAATAAAATCTTTGGGAAAAAAAAAGAAATTTCATCTAGAGAGGAAACATTTACATATTGTTTGTGTGTTTTAAGAGGAAAAGTAAATGCAAAAGGTATCCTTGGTATATATGTTAATTTGTATTGTTATCCTCCTGGATGTTGTGATAGTACTGATTCTTAAAGCTGAAGTGATTTGGGAAAGACCATCTCTACTCCCAAATGATACAGCACCCAATCATTTGCCTTTGGGGATCAAAGCCTTCACTCTTTCAGCAGAAGGCCAACGTCACAGATTCTTCATTGAAAAAAAGGAACACATATGAAAGAAAATAATGTCTTTAAAGCTTTGTGTTTTCTCTCCTGGCTCATTGGCTGAGGGGAGGGTCATGAGCAAGTCTTTGTTGATTATGATTCCCAACTCCAGCCTCTGGATTTTTAAAGATTGAAAAAATTCATGATCTACATGCTTACATATGTACATGGTATGCCTATGTAGGGACAAGACAATTTTCTTTTTATAATCTGTCTTGTGTTTTGTGAGTAAGTTCCCAAACTTCACTGGGGTACTTGTTAGAAAGGTCCTAGAAAACACACACAGAGATTTTGGTTCCTTCGGCCTACACTGGGGCCCAGGAAATTACAATTTAAATGATGATTCTGAGACAAGTAATCCAAGGCCTACACATTAAGAAATACTGCTTTGTGTGAACTTTTCAGACAGCATGTTCTTCCCTAAAACCATTGAACAAAGGCTCCCATTATGGACATTCTGATGCTTGAGTGAAATAGGCAAGTGCCCACATAGTAAGATTCTCCTGGAAGGTATCATATCCTTTAATTTTTACACTTACTCTCTCCCTGTAAAATAAATCAATTGAAAACTAAATAATCAAAATTTACTCTGCTGATGTCCTTTTTTATTAAAATTTAAGACTTTAAGAGAATGCAATATTCTTTGGAGATGTAGCACTTCAAGCTACAATTTTTCACCATCTCGAATGTACTGGAAATTTGGTGTAATGAGAAAAAAAGACAACTAGATAATTGATGTTATAGGTTGAATTGTATCCCTCCTTATCTCAAACTCCTAATGCCAGCCCCTCAGAACATCACCTTATATGGAAATAGGGTAATCACAGATGTAATTAATTAAATAATGCTATTCAGGTAGACCCTAATCCAACATAACATGTGTTCTTCTAAAAAAGAGAAATTTGGACACAGAGACAGAAATATACAGGAGGATGATGTGAAGACACAGGAAGAGCAGCATCTACAAGCCACGGAGAGTAGCCTAGAACAGATCCATCCCTCATAGGAAGCAGAAGGAACCAACCCTGCCAACACCTTCATTTTGAACTTCTAGCCTCCAGTACTGTGATACGATAAATTTCTGCTATTTAAAGACACCCAGTTTGTGGTACTTTGTTACCGGACCGCTAGAATGCAAACACAGCTGAGATAAAGAGTCAGCAAAGGAAGAGTATAGCCAAAGGCCAAATTCTCCAAAAACAAACTCTTTCTATTTATGTTTTGCCTCTGTAACCATCTTGCTTAATAGAGTAAAATAAAATCAGTATTCCTAGTTAAATGCCATCCTATAATCCTGGAGGCAAGGAGGCCCCTTACCATCAAGACACAATCTGTAAATTACTGCTTTTATGAAATAAACGTTTCAGAGGCTGATAGCTGCCCAGCAACACCACACGAAGCAGCCTTCAGAGATACTGGTAGCCAGAGTCACATGTAAAAAATAAAGCAAGTTGTTTAGAATTTGGTGAAGGGATGCACTTTGTAAAAGAGAAATGAGTGAGTGCAAACACTAGCTGTGGGAACCAGTTTCTCACGGCAGACATTTCATTTCGGCAAACAGTGAAAGAGATCGTTTGGAGCTTTCCAGGGTAGCCCAACAGGAATCAGATTTCTCTGCAATTGTTGTTTGCGTTGCCAAGTCTGTCTCACCACTGCTTCTACCTTCTACCCAAAGATGTCTGTATTGGTACAACACTTGGCCAAGACCTGATAGAATCTCAGTCACCAAGCTCAGACTGCAATCTATGCATAAACCTGCAGACGGAGGTTTCAGGAAAAGTTTACCAGGTGGGAGAGAAAAAAAAAATAAGAAGAAAGCAAGGGATTGAGTTATAGACATAAAATCAAAAGAGAGTATAAGGTATGCTATCACAAATTTCACCAGTGGAATAATAAATGTGAAAACCTGGAGGGAAAGTTCTTTATCTATGACAAAACAGGGGAAAGAACATTTTATGTGACTTAGTAAGAGAAGTAAAGAGTATAATCAGATCAACATGCAAAGGGCAACAATTACAATGTAATATTACCATGTTCTTTATAAAGTGAGGAGTTGAGTGGAATAGGGGGCCAGTTATATATTCAGTAGAGCAGTGAAAATGACAAGCTTAAAAAAGAGAATTTAAGTCTTATGAAAAGAAGAAGTGATGAGAGGTGAGAAATATATAGAACCATCTGTCTAATTTCATAGCCTTCAAGCAGTCTGCGGTCTTTTTATTCTATCTGCAGATGTCATTTGGTGCTTGGGGTTCAGGAAAGCAAGTTAGTTTCAACGTTCAACACATTTACACCGTCGACTTTCCATACGACATAAGACTCCATTCCAGCAAGAGAATGATGAAGCTCAGCATTTAATTTTTATGTCCAGTACTGAAATGCAAACAAGCACAAAGAATTTACTTGACCCTTTCTCACTACGGAATTAATCCTAACCAATTGAATAGGAATTTTTCCCCTTTTAGCAATTATGTTTTAAAAAATGAAAACAAAAACAGGAGGAAAAAAAAAACACCTGAAGACCCTTCCTTGTTACAATCAATTTGATTTTGTTGCTCATTAAGCCTTATTATAGAACAAGATCTAAATTACACTGGGCTGAAACAAGAAGCCAGCTCCGTTTTCCCAGTTCTTTGACTTTATTCCCTTTCTCTACCTGTCCACTGTTTCTCTTTCTCTCTTTTCCCCCCTCTCTCTTTTTCTCATTCTCCCTCAATTCATTGTCAGATTTTGAATTCACCACTGTTCCCAACAACATGAAGGACAGACATTTCACGCAGTCTCCAGCCAGCAGGCACAGGTGGTTCTGAGGACTGCAGTAGACAACCAGGCAAAGTCTGCTACAAATGCTCAGATAGGAGTCGGCACTCAAGAATTATCATTTTGCTTTGAAGTTACTCTCCTTCAATTTCTTTCTCCCATTATCCAGTTTATTTCTTGAGATCCATGGTTTTTTTTTTAAGATTTTATTTATTTATTTGACAGAGAGATCACAAGTAGGCAGAGAGAGAGGAGGAAGCAGGCTCCCTGCTGAACAGAGAGCCGGACGCGGGCCTCGATCCCAGAACCCTGAGATCATGACCTGAGCTGAAGGCAGAGGCTTAACCCACTGAGCCCACCCAGGCATCTGAGATCCATGTTTTATGTTGACTGCCTAAGGCTTGTCTAGAAGAAAGTGCCCAAGTCAGTATTGTGCCCAGGGAGAACTGGGTTGAGTAGTGGGTAACCTAAAAACATGTAAAAAGGAGCAGCCCCTGTCAGGGCCAAATCACCACGTGTTTACACTGGGTGGGGTTGGGCGGAGCTGGGGGAATTCAGGCAGGTGGACATAGGAACCTGCTATAAAGGCATAAAACAAAACCTAAACAAAAGTAGGTGCAGGCAAACAGGGGCAGGTGTGTGAGTGAGGAACCAACAGAAGGACATCAGGAAAAGTCCCCAGAGTCTGATATACTGGGATGTGGCCCTTTACTGGAGGAGAAGGAGGTAAAGGGGGTAAAAGAAGTAGCAGCAAGACTGAGCTCTGAGGTAAAGGCTGAAGTGTTTCTCAAAAATGAGTTTTGCTGAAACAAATTCATACCTTTAAAAGGGGTAATGCAGCTCTGGGCATAGAGGTCTGTGCTCATCTTTGCTATCTATAGGATGTCTGGTCTGTAGTGACAAAGGCTCGGGCCCTTTCCCGTCTGGTGTCTTCGACCCTGCACTAAGGATGGTGCCACTTCCTCAGGATGAAGCTGAGCCCCTGCTGCAGGCAGATAAAGACAGTATCCAAGTCCACAAGCCGGGCCCCATGCCCTGGACTGGAACCACTTTCCTCAAAACGTGTTTAGTGTCTGCTCATGCCTGACTCACAGTGAGTGCTCAGTAAATGCTACTTGGGTACATGAATGAATGAACATTTGTGATGTCCATTAGAGATTTTTCTCTATCTTATTCCTTTCCCTTCTTTTGTCAAAAATCAAACACAACCTCTAAAACCTTCTAAGCGTCAGTTCAAGCATTTCAGGAGTTCCTGAGAGGAATGTGGTGTGAACTAATGGAAGGAACAGGCACCTCAGTGTCAGTCAGATTGGGTTTCAATTCTAGTCCCAATTTTTGGAACTTCTCTGAGCTTTGGGCTCTTTTGTTGACAGAAAAAAGAACCAAGAGATCACTATGATGACTAAATGAGATACATTTAAGTTCCTAAGGTAACCCCTGAAATATAGTAAGTATTCAATATATATAACTCTCAAGCCTTAATAGCTCTGGTATTTAATCATTTCATGATCTCCCCAATATTAAGGAAAACACTCATTTTTACAGATCAGAAAATGCAAGAAAAACCAGGTTAAGTAAATTACTCAAACTGATACACTTCATGAGAAGCAAAATGGTGAGGCTAAAAAATGTGCCGAAGAACATATGATATTTTAGAAAAAAAATAAGCTTACTTAATCAGAGGAATAATGGGTTTGCTCCAAAAAAACACAACCAACATGACAAGGACAGCAAAAAAAAACAAAGGGACAAAAAAGACAAAATGGGTTAATTTAAATTGACTCTATACTCCGACCGTATACCTTTCACAAAATACAACTCAAAATGAATCATAGACTAAATGTAAAATGCAAAAGAATAAAATTTCTAGAACATAAAATAAGGGAAAATCTACGTGCTTTGGGGGGTATGGCAATGAGTTTTTAGGGATTACACAAAGAATATAATTGATGCAAGAAGAACTGGTAAGTTGGACTTCATTAAAGTCAAAAACAAAAGACACTGTAAAGAGAATAAAAGGCAAGCCACAGACTGGGAGAAAATAATTGTAGGACACATGTCTTATAACAGACTTGTGCCCAAAATATACAAAGAACTCTTAAAACTCAACACTAAGGAAAACAACCGGGGTGCCTGGGTGGCTCAGTGGTTAAGCATTTGCCTTCGGCTCAGGTCATGATCCTGGAGTCCTGGGATTGAGTCCCGCATCGGGCTCCCTGCTTGGTAGGAAGCCTGCTTCTCCCTCTCTCACTCCCCCTGCTTGTGTTGCCCCTTTAGCTGTGTTTCTGTCAAATGGATAAATAAGATCTTTTTAAAAAAGAAAACAAACCATCCAGTAAAGGTGGGCTAAAAAAGAAAAAAAGCAAAAAAAGATACCTTGCCATGAAGGTATGCAGAATTCAAAGATCCATATCAAAAGATACTCAACATCATACATCATTAAGAAATTGCAAACTAAAACACAAGATTCTACTACGCATCTGTCATAATGGTAAAATTCCAAAACAGCAACAACAACAACTGCTGAGGATGTGGAACAATAGGGTACAGGCATTTCAACAGTCTGACCCCTTCTTACAAAGCAAACCTTGGTCTTATTCTAGGATCCAGCAATCACACTCCTAGGTATTTACCCAAATGTGCCGAAAATTTACATTAACACAAAAATCTGTAAACGGATGTTTATAGCAGTTTTATTCATAATTGCCAGAAGCTGTAAACAACAAAGATGTTCTTTAATAGGTGATTGAATAAACCGTGGAACATTCATATATTACACTGTTATGCAGGGCACCTGGGTTGCTCAGTGGATTAAGCGTTTGCCTTAAGCTCAGGTCATGATCCTGGGATTCTGGGATCAAGTCCCACGTCAGGCTCCTTACTCAGCAGGGAGCCTGCTTCTCCCTCTGCCTGCTGCTCCCTACACCCCCACCCCTGCCCCACTTGTGTTTTCTCTCTCTCTCTCTCTCTCTTTCTCTCTATTGCACGTGTGGTGCTCTCTCTGCCAAGTAAAACAATAAAATCTTTTTAAAAAAAATAAAATAAAATACTGTCCAGCAATAAAAAGAAATGAGCTGTCCAACAATGAAAAGACATGGGGGAAACTTAAAGACATATTGCTAAGTGAAAGAAGTCAATCTGAAGAGGTGACATACTGTATGATTCCAATTCTGTGACATTGTAGAAAAAGCAATGAACGGTAAAACAATCAGTAAAAACAATCAGTGGTTTCTAGGGATTAGGGAGAGAGAGCAGAGATGAGTAGGTGGAGCACATGGATTTTTAGGACAGTGAAACTCTTCTATATTGTGCTGGAAGAGTGGATACATGACATGCTTTTGCAAAACCCTTAAAACTGGACAGCACAAAGAGTGAATCCCAAAGTAAACTATGGACTTTAGTTAATAACAAAGTATCAGTATCGGTTCGTCCACTGTAGCAAACACACCACACAAATGCAAGACATTAATAAAATGGGAAAAAGGGGGACAGACAAGAAATGTTTGGGAACTCTGCTCTTTCTGTTCAATTTTTCTGTAAACCTAAAACTGCCCTAAAAAATAAAGTCTATTAATGTAAAAAAAAAAAAAAAAGGATGGAGAGATAAAGAAAACCAGCTGGAGCCTGTAAAGTTTAATTGTTTATCAGTTTTGGCATAATTTTGATTGTTTTGCATAACTGCCCTCTATTCAGAGTCCCGTTTCTCTCTTACACACCCCCCAACCTACAAAAATAAGCCCCACACTTTTCTGTACTTCTCTATTTTTTTTAATTAAACCTTTGCTTATTAGTAACAATTTTGTGCCAAGCACTGTTGTAATTGCTGGAGATATAGAAAGAGGAATAAGATCAGACTTGAGGATCTCACAGTCTAGCAAAAGAGACATGTTAATTACAGTGGAACAAGATATCAAGTGTCATAAATAAAGCTAAGAAAAATCTCTTGGAACCACAATAACTGAATACTTTAAACTCTACAAGGCATTATGGAACTATATTAAAATCCACATTGTCAAAAAAAAAATAAAATAAAATAAAATAAAATAAAATCCACATTGTCTGCTTTGTTTAGCACTCCCCTATCTTGCTTTTGCTAGTGTCTCACATTTAACATTTCTTTTAAACCTTTCCTTCCTATTCCTGTTCTTCAGCCTTTTGCTTCTTCCTCAAGATTGCTAACTTGCTGGCTTACAATTTACAATTCAAGACCAATGTATGTAAGTTTGTCCAACATAATTTGTAATTCTTTCACCTGCGGAAGAAGAGAGGGGGCGCGGAAATGAACTTTACTCAGGGAACAACAGCAGGGCTATTTCCAACATGCAATCTAAAGGCTATGTCCCCAAAGAAGGATGGCAGGGAGAGCTTTGAGCAGTGGGCACATGGTGAAAAGCGTCACACGGTAGCTCTTTTCCTCCAACAGTTACAAGAAGGGAAGCAGATGCTAGCAGCTTCGTGTTCCCCTTGTTGTCAAGGACAGGCCAAATTCAACAGTCGTGCCTTCACTGGAGACAACCTATTACCAAGAGCCTCCCACTAAACCCCTGCAGACTCCCTGGGCTCACCTCCTGCCACTGTACAGAGTCTCACTTTGCATTCTTGTGACTCCATGTGAGGGGACACTTGTCACATCCACAGTATGGTTTCCTGACTTTCTGCCTCAACTCGTGTTTTTCTTTCCCTTCTGGAGTCACCTGCCTTAGCTTCTATTCCATCTTCAACTGGCCAGGCCCCTATCTCAACCAGTGTCCACTCCACATAGTCTTGGTCTCTGGTCTCTTCGTATTGAATTTTGATCCTGCGCTAGACTAAGCAACTTTAAGTCAGGAGAATTACAGTGATTGGAATTTTGCAGGCAGACGTATGTTTGTACCACTCTCTCTCTCCTTTCTCATGTGGATATGTGATGTAGCATGTAGTTAAAAGTAAGAAATTTCGGGGCGCCTGGGTGTCTCAGCAGTTAAGCATCTGCCTTTGGCCCAGGTAATGGGGTCCTGGGGTCCTGGGATCGAGCCCCGCATCGGGCTCTCTGCTCGGCAGGAAGCCTGCTTCTGCCTCTCCTGCTCCCCTTGCTTGTGTTCCCTCTCTCACTGTGTCTCTGTCAAGTAGATAAGTGGAATCTTAAAGAAAAAAAAAAAAGTAAAAAATTTGGAGTTACTCTGCCTAAATTTGAATTCTGACCTTGCCATTTACTATCTATTTACTATCCCTTTACTATATTTAATGTTATTGTCCCTCAGTTTCCTTAAATATGAAATGGAGAAAATAATCCTCAGCTTTGAGATTGTTATGAGATTTCAGTGAGTAGATAGATGGTGATGATAGATGGATGGCTGGATAAATGGTGATGGATGGATGGATGGATGGATGGATGGATGACAGGGTTTTGAATGGTACTGCATGTATAGTAAGTGCAGGTTAAGCGGTAGCTATCATTGCCATCACCATCATGACCATCACCATATTTGTAGTCCTGACAATAGGTGCTTGGTTCCTTATACTGCCTTCCTCAGGATTATCATCATACTTGTTTGGATTTATCTGATTTTCAGATTTGGATTAAATGGTTAATATTGACTCTTTGTGTCCAGATCTAGTAATACAAACTCTACTCCAGATGGAGTTCTGGTGTTTTGAATAAATAGAATAATTGTTCCACAGCACCCTGGACACAAACCACCACCTCTTCTCTCAAAGCATTTGTCACTTGTTATTTAAGAAGAACTAGTTATTTATAAGGAGAAATAAATCCATCAAGAAAAAAAAAAACAAACAAACAAGAAGGGGGGAGGTGGGGATTGTGGTATTGGTAATGACCCTGGAATGATTAAAAACGTTTCTTAAAAGAAGAATTCGTGAGACTGTTAATTTTAGGAGATTGCATTCAAAATGCTAAATTTCTTTAGAATGGTGCATTTGTCAAGGAGAAAAGTACTAAGGGAAAGAGAAAAAACTTCAAAAAAAAAAAAAAGAAAGAAAGAAAAAAACCTAGCCCGAGAACTGCAAGAAACTCAAGCCAATATGTAGCTTGCATCTGCCGGCAACACCCTCAGCAAAGAAGGAAATAAGATACAAAACTGAAATTGCTATTCAAAGAAACTTGATAAACAAAATAATCCATTCAGTGTAACAGATGGCTACACAATGGTGTGTGCTGTGATGAAAATATCTGACCCACCCACCTACCCACTGGTGGGGCTGCCGAAAACATCAATTTAAACTGGGCAACCTGAAGTGTATTGAATAAAACTGGCTATAGCTACGATGTCAGCAAAATATAGACACACTGAAAAGAATAAAAATACTCAAAATACATCATCTAAAAACTGTACTTCCAGATGCTATATTCTCTCTGCTTGGCCCAGGTCTGTGCCCTGTCCTTGTGACATTTAGACCTCTGGTTCAATTAATCAGTGCTTGGATGCCAGGCTCAGTCTAGTTCACCTCAAGAGATACATATGTTACCTCTACTGTATTGCGGGCCCTGTGGTAGTTGTTAGAAGAACAAACTGAGACATGGTTACAGATCTTGAAGCTGGCCCTCCGGGGTTTCCGTGTTTACCTGCTTAGCAGGAAACCCAAGCACCACTTTGGATATACTTGAGTCTTGATGAATCTTCAACCACTAAATAAATGGTTCATGTTGATCCATGTGATGGAAAATTATGGTCAGAACTTTCGGGACTACCATAATTCTATCGAGAACACCCCTGTCACCTAGTTTAAGGTTGCCATTAGTGGCCATTTTAAGTGATTTGGCATAAAGCAAAAGAAACTTTAACACTCTGAAACCCAAATCTGTTCACTAAAAGAGTTGGTTCTTATTTTTAATGCTTCCATGTAAAAAACTCAATGTCTGAGCAATGGCTTTTTATACTCATCGTGCCATTAATGGATACTGTGACTACTACTGGAATGAAGCAAAGTCAAGCAAAACCCAAAGCACAGATGAAAAGTGTCAAAAAAAATTAATCACCACATTTCCCTGTTGCCTAATTTCTTGATTAACTTCCGATGGGCCTCTGAGGCAATGAATAAAAATGGTCAAACAAAAAGGACCTTAAAAAGGAGGTGAACTTTAATCACCCACTATTTCTGACAGCTTGTTGCTGAGCGAAGCAACTGGTGTCCCCAGGGACTCATTCAACATTCATTCGAATCATGGAGAAAGAGACCCAGTTTGGAAGATGTTTTTCTGGAGTACAGAGGGGGACTTTGATCCTAGCTCAGATAACAGCTGCCCTCCATGAGAGGATTTTCTGCTCTCTCTGTCCCTTAGGCCAGGTAAGCCTCGGGGGAGGCGTCTAGTTGACCTCAAAGCTCAGCCAAGCAACTGATACCGGAGGGAGGGTCTTTGAGTGGGCAAGGGAGCCTGGCATCAAGTGTTCTCATTCTGTCAGTCTCTCTCCTGGCTAACCACAGAGCATGCAGGAAAGGGACTCCAAAGGGAATCAAGTCTCACCTTGATTTTCCCCCATTGTAAAATTAAAGGAAGGCGAGAAGCCAAAATACTACGATAGATTTTAGTCTCCACCTTGTGTTTTCTCACTATTCTGGAATTATAACAAAGTATTTCCTTTGAAATTCCTGACCCCTGGCTTTTAAATACAAAAGCAATGGTGAAGATGCATGATTAATATCCTAGAAGAAAATTAAATGTGCCATGTAGTTAATGAAGCAAGTGTAGAAGAATATAAGGCTCCATTACTTTGTAGGAAGCCATTTTCCTTCTAGAATGAGGGGATTTGAAAAAAATATCAGAGTATCCTCTTTAAAATGTAAGAGATTAATCTAAATATTGGCCCTGTGAGATAAAATGTCTTCATCAATGTTTGCAGTATTTGTAATGTGAAACATCAAGGGAATCACTGAACTAACAAAGACATAAAAAATCATTTTAGTGATAATTTGTTTGAAAAGGTGAATAACAGATAGATCTTTAGCCTTCAGAAAATTATCCTTCCATTCATTAGATGGGCTCTTGTCTTTCATTCATGTACTCATTTAATAAGTATCTATTGAACATTTATTGTGGACAACATATTTCTTCAGACACTGTAGGGAATAAAGATATCTACGTGTCCTTCTACTTAATGGGGGGATTAAGACTGGTCATGGTAAGAAATGATAAAAGCCATTGAGTTGATAAAACTAGAGGACTTAACAGATCTCTCAGTGACCACCAGACACATGAGCAGTTTTGGTTCCAACTCTTAACTCAGTTAAAACGTAAATTCAGGATGGTAGGCTATTTAGCCAATCTCTTTCCCTGCCCCAAAGGGAGAAATGGGCTGTTATCAGCCCCCAGAGAGAGGACTGCAGTGCTCCACAGATTTATGATAGTCAGGAGAGGCACTTTGCCTGCCTTTGTCCTCTGTCCTCTCTTCTTCTCACCTTATCCAGACATGTGAAATGTGGCACTGGTTATAGTAAAGACAGCTGAAATAGGAAAATTAAGAAGAGAGCTTCTCCAGTCTCCTTCAAGCCATCTTGCATTCTCGGGCAGACTTCCCTGCCTCACCTGGGAATAGGTGTGGGGGGACACACCACCCGAAGGGAAGTCTGCCACTACAAAGGGCTTCTTCAGCAGCGGCTCCTCAAGGACAGTTGAGAGCCAGAGGCTTGATAAGAGATGGAGAGGAGATACTGGTCCCTTCCCCCAAGAGAAACTCTTTTCTTTCTGTCCTCCCAAGCTAAAAAGAGTCTTATTAATCAGAACTAGGGACAGGCATTCAGCAGGACTGAGTGTAAAACACACAGATATGTAGAAAGTGCAGACTCCATGGAATGCTTTTTGTGTTATGACTCAATAAGCCAGTGAGACATGTGGCAGTATGTGCTGGGCACCTGTTCAATAATGCAGTTTTCTTTAGAGGACATTTTTAATACTTAAAATAACAAGACCAGTCGAAAAGACCCACATTTTTATGCTAGCATTTATGCCAATTATACCCAGATGTGTCAATTCTTTCTCCTTTTTCCTTATTCCTTTTAATACTTCAGATTGCCTATGATAAGATTCAATTATGAATTCTACTTTCTGCCTTGATTTGTGCATCCCTGTGACTTTACTTGGATTCTTAACCTTTTTCATTTTTATCCTTTGATGAGCCTTTTACATTTTTTCCCTTTCTGATATTACTTTGTGGTGACTTTCAGTATGAGTATCTTTGAAAATTATTCCTATGTCACAGTGCTTTCTTCACATATGTCCATCTACCTGTATCTATACTACATATGTGCAAATACCTGTATATCTGCATACACATAGATGTCACAGATTCACACCTTCCATTGTGCTAGGTTGCAGTGTCAGTATTACCCTGTATTCTGTATGGAGTCTTCTTTTACCCAGCTCACCTGGACATCCTTGATTGTTTTCAACATGTACCCTTTCTTTTTCATGTATTCCTTTCCTCCTTTGATTTGTTTAGGTTTTCTTAGATTGATTTATTTATTTTAGATTTATTTGTTTGTTTGTTTGTTTGTTTGTTTGTTTTAGAGGGAGGGGAGGTGCAGAAGGAGAAAGAGAGAAGGACTGAGTGTAAAAGTGTAAAAATCCCAAGCAG
Organism: Spilogale gracilis; assembly: GCA_004023965.1. Taxonomy (NCBI): domain Eukaryota; kingdom Metazoa; phylum Chordata; class Mammalia; order Carnivora; family Mephitidae; genus Spilogale; species Spilogale gracilis. The sequence goes on along the minus strand of PITA01011568.1, from coordinate 51,738 downwards.
ACTCCCCACCAAACATTGAACCTGATGCAGGGCTTGATCCCAGGACCCTGAGATCAATGACCTGAGCAGAAATCAAGCGTCAGATGCCACCCAGATGTCCCTCCTCCTTTCACTCATTTAAATTTTTTCTCTTTCTTCTTCATTATTACTACTGTCAACTCTGTGCTCAGACTTCAGCATGAGGTCTACCTGTTCATTTATTAATACACATTAAGCAATGATGGTGTTTCAAGAAGTAACTCTTTCTAAAATATTAATAGTGAAAGTTAACAAAAGTTTTCTTTTTTAAAAAAAAGATCTTATTTATTTATTTGACAGAGAAAGAAATCACAAGTAGGCAGAGAGGCAGGCAGAGAGAGGAGGAAGCAGGCTCCCTGCTGAGCAGAGAGCCCGATGAGGGCCTCCATCCCAGGACCCTGAGATCATGACCTGAGCTGAAGGCAGAAGCTTTAACCCACTGAGCCACCCAGGCACCCAGCAAAATTTTTTCTGATCTGACCTCCAGTATTTTTCAAAAAAGGGTGGTGATAAGTAGAATCAGGCCCCTGGAATTCACCCTCTTTTGTTTGTTTGTTTGTTTGTTTGTTTGTTTGTTTGTTTGCAAAGATGGTCCATCTGCAGGCCTAGTTGCAGTGTGATTTTGCCGCTCACACCATCAGGAGGTGGAGTCTCTTTTCCTTTCTTTGCATCTGGGCTCACCAATTGACCAGCTTTCACCAACAGAATGCAGCAGAAGTGTCTGTGCAGGCTTCTGGACCTCAGCCTCAGGAGACCTTGCAAGTCCTGTTCTTATTGTCTTGGAGCCCTGGGGCCACCATGCTGTGAAGATACCCTGAATGAAAGATTCAATGGAGAAAGAAGCCAGCCATCACAGTCATTCCTGTTATTCCAAATGACACTCCAGATGTTCAAGTGAGACTCTCTTAGACCATCAGTCCCACCTGAGCTTGGAGATGAGTACAGTCACAAGAATGAGACCATCTGAAATCAGGCAGAGCAGTCTAGTCAACTCACAGAACAGTGAGAAAAAGCAAAGGGCTGTTGTATTAAGTAATGAAGTTTTAGGGGTTTGTTATTCAATAACACATAACAATACAGCTTCCATTGCACCAGTAGGTGTGAAATACAGGATTGAAAATATGTATGCCAAACAGACCAATAGGCCAAGTCATGCACATATTAGCTATTAATGTATCTGATGGGTATACATATATAAATATATATTTTAGAGTCAATAATATATGATACACACATAATATATATAATACGCACAATCCCACACAAGCATATATACAATCAGTCCCAGTCTTCAGCACTGGGATCAAGATAAATAAAAGTATGTTCTCAGCATTATCTAATCAGACATGGTGTAAATGAATTACACCACTATATGGAAAATTTTGATAGAGTACTATAGAAACACAAAGAAGGAATGATTCATCTTGACTGAGAAAAGAGAAGTTTGGGTCAAGAGAACTGAGAAAAAAAGTTACTGAAATAGAATTAGACACAGGGCCAGCAGCAAGGAGTGGTAAAACATACCTGCAAGTGTCACCTTCTGCTCTAAGAACTTGGAGATGAACTATTTGAACAAGAAATCACCTGAAATTCCTCTTAATGATCTTTCCACCCGCTCTTCCTTTGTCTATTTCACACTTCTTATTTTTAGCACTATATAAGCATCTGATACTAACCAGATGAATCTTGTTGTTGGTTAAAACCCAAGTTCAATCTCATGACTCCTTTCTTGGACCAGTGCCATAGCCCCATTATCGCTCATTTAGTTTTCTTTTTCCTTCTTTCTTTCTCTTCCTTCCTTCCTTCCTTCCTTCCTTCCTTCCTTCCTTCCTTCCTTCTTTCTTTCCTTCCTTTATTTCTTTCTTTCTTCTTTCTTTTTTTTTTCTTTCTTCTTTTAAGTAGACTCCATGCCTAGTGTGAAACCTAATGTGGGGCTTGAACTCATGAACTCAAGGGTCAGATGCTTAACCAACTGAGCCATGAGGTACCCCTGTTATTTGACTTTCACTCTTACTTTCCTTCATTTGATCTACATAATACCTCAGAGGCCTCTTTGAAAAATGCAGATATAATCAACCTTCCTGGTCCCATCTCTCTACTTCTCCATCCCCAACACCTATGGTTTGCCTTCCAGCCATGGCAATTGTTTGTAGTTCCCTTTGCTACTGAGTAATGGTTCACGCTACCATTTCAGCCTTCAAATTTACCACATAAAGTCTGAATAGCATTTATAGGCTGATCCAACTCAAGAATAGCAACTCTTTGTTTAAGGCATGTCTTACTTCCTTGAGGAGCCTATCCCCACAACTGTGCTCTACCTTCCTTGGGTCCTGTAGCATAGAATGGACCATCCCTGACTTTGTGCTTCCAGTTATATTCTGAACATTTGTGTATCATAATTCATACTACACTTTATTCTATTTATTTTTGTCTCTACCCCTCCTTCCTTCCCCCAATGCTTCCTTCATCAAGTTGACATCTTTATAGACACAGAACATCTTTTATTCCTTTGGTATTTCCATTACACCATCCATTGCCTGGCTCATAGTAGAAATTCCAAAATGAAAATGAATATTTTTCAAATAATTTGAATACCATAAATTTAGTTATAATAAGAAACTGTATCAAGTATAACTTAAACTTGCTTTCTTGACTTGCAATTTTGTTAGTCTTATTCTAGTTGTTTGAATTATAAAACTGTTTAAATTTTAGATAAATAAGAATTTGCTATATCTCTTTCATAGTTGATATAATAACCAAATCTTTATATAATAAATAATGTAGAACTTCTGTAGAATAGTAGATTTGCAAGCCAATACAATTCAAGTATTGAGAAACTAGCTCTCTGGCCCAAATTGTGAGCCACTGACCAATGAATAGCAAAGTGTCTCAAAATTCTTGCATTAAAACATATACATGGAAAAGCCAAACCTTAGAATTCTGTGCTCTAACCCTGCAACAGATTATAAGCAGAATATTAAAATGAAAGAAAGAAACTGCTCTAGGCAAATCTATAAACTACAGCAAGAAATGACAGCTGTTAGCCATGAAGAAGAGATAAAATTAAAAAAAAAAAAGATTTAAGAGCTTAAAAAGGGAAACTATCCAAAACCAGAAAAAGTAGGAAAAACCAGAAATCTGTACCTTAACTAGACTATGGATGTTGCTGAATTGTGCTATATGGGTAGTATGCAGCACACAGCATTGTTGCTGTATGCACTGATGGCCATCATATCTTTCAATAAAATTATGATAGGTATATTTTGTATGCAGATAAAATGAATGGTATAAACCACTTTAGATTTTTCAAAATTACTATTTTTTTAAAAAACTCTTCAAATCCTACTTATCTAAGATATCCAGAAAGTTCTTAAATTTTTATTCAATTTGAATAAATACTAAATAAAGATATCACTTATTCAACACCTAAATGCCATACATGCTGCATTATACACTAGAGCCCATAAGATAAATATTATTGTTCCCATTTTATGAGTGAAAAAAACCAAGGCCCTGTGAGGTAAACCACCCAAGGTCATGCAACCAGTAAGCAGCTAAGTAGAGATTTGATATGAGATACGTTTATTCTTGTCATTACTAAAATTTAAATGACTGAGAGTTTGTAAGATTACTTATTAATAAATCAGTCTGTAGGAGTTCAACTTAAGGGCTTGCCTACTACTCACAAATCTGTACCACAACTGAGTTTCCTTTTATGATGAAAGAAACATTAAAAATAATTGCATCACCAAGAGAATCTCAGTGAAAGCAGAAGGCATCAAGGATAAAATGTTTCTTATATGAAGCCATGTATTTGCTAGCAGAGGTCTAAGCAGTTACTGAAGTAAACTGCTAGGAAAAGGCACATGAAGTCGTGACTGTTTCTCTCAGGCAGTCAAGATTTGAGCAACTTTTCAGTTAGGGTCTCAAAAAATCATAATCATCTGCAAACAATAATGGCTCTCCTACATAAAGACATGCACAAAGCACACCAGCAAGAAACTTAAAAGCCAAAACAGCTGTTAGAACTCGGGGGATGGGAGAACCTGGTGGTGGGTACTGAGGGCACCTATTGTATGGAGCACTGGGTGTGGGGAATGGGCAATGAATCTTGGAACACTGAAAAAAATAAAAAATAAAAAATAAAAAAAATAGAACTGGTATTGTAAAAGAAAAACATGAAAGCAAAAGCAAAAATGAGAGGGCAATTTCAATTAAAAAATAGACTAACTTTGAAACTGTTAGTTAAAACACTTGAAATGTCCCCAAGAGTTATTAATTTAAGGGCTTTGTTCCTGAAAGTCATTACGTTATTCCAGTAAAGACCAAGGAGGTTATTTCCTTTCAATTATTTAGGAGTAAGAGTTAGCCTTCAGCCAGGTGTTGTTTATGCAGATGGCAAAATAAATTATTCAGAAATAGAGAACAGGTAAAGCAGATGGAAAAGCAGGGTAAACCCAGAAAGCTGGGGGCAGCTGCTTAACAGGCCCCCAGTAAAACATCCAGTTTACATGAAGGTCCAAGTTACTCAGTCAAGAAGAGTTCTGGATAAGGAACACTTAACACCTTTGGGACCTTGTACTCACTTCAGTGATATTCAACTTGAAGTATGTCATCTAGAATTCTTTTATGGAAACAAATGTTTTAACCTAAGCCATGAAATATTTCTTTTTTTTTTTAAAGATTTTCTTTATTTGACAGAGAGAAACATAGCCAGAGAGGGAACAGAAGCAGGTGGAGTGAGAGAGGGAGAAGCAGGCTTCCTGCTGAGCAGGGAGTCCGATGTGGGACTCCATCTCAGGTCTCCAGGATCATGACCTGAGCCGAAGGCAGTCGTTTAACCACTGAGCCACTCGGGCGCCCCATAAACCATGAAATATTTCTAAAGACAGTTTTCTTATTAGATCCAAAAATGAATTATATTGCCAAAACACTTGAGGCTCTTTAAAAAATGTGATTCTTAGAGCCTATGCAACAAGAACTCTATTAGGATCCTTCCTAGCACCTTCCATAAATTGATGGAGGTGCCTAGTAAGACCCCTTTTAACTGCAAAGGTCTGTCTCATATTTTACTCATTCACTGAGTCAATCCCTATAAGTAAGAGTGCCAGAAAGACCTACTTTTTGGCAAATTCTGCACTAGGAAAATACACGTCATCAGACAATGCGGTAACCTGCAAAACAGATTCTGGGAAGTTACTTGCTTACAAAAATGGACTCTTAATAAAAAAAAAATGTTCAAGATTCTATATATTCCTACCTTAGCTCAACTCATTTAATAAGGTAAAAAAAAAATTAAAGACTAGCCACTTAAGGGAGGAGGTTGGTGCAGACAGAAGAATTACAGGGATGGGGAGGAAGGATGCTAACAGAAAAAGTGGCAGCATTCTCCAGAGGGAAGGGCAACCTAGGTGCCAGGAGATCTGGCTTCTAGTCTCAACTCTATTTAATTTGACCTTAAGACCAGGGCATGTTAACCTCTCTCAGCTCGTGTTTTATTGCCCACTGAGGTCCGACCATCATCAAAATCCCCTAAACTCTTGTACTCTACAAGTCTAAATGAATTTTAAAAGGAGGCAAAAATATCAATGAAAGCAAATGAAACCCAGGGCCATAGAGCCATAAATAAAAGCACATTGAGAAGCATCTTGTCTGCATCTTTGAGCTTTCATTTTTAACCTCATCTGTATAATTTAAAACTCTTACTTCAGAGAACAAACTTGTAGAGAACAGGAGAGGAAGGTTATGATGGAAGCTTAAGATTCAGTCTTCTAAATGATTTCTATGGTTTGGATGTATGGTTTCGTGAAAGCTAACCATCCAAATAATTGACTGAATTTTTTGCTTTGTACTTAAACCTTTGGGTATTTTGTAGACACTTGTCTAGAAATTGTGTTTTGAACCAGTTTCCAAAACTAATGCCTGAAGAGTCACTGCAACATTGCAAAAGTGGAATATGAAAGATGCCCTCCTTATTGACATTGTTGTTCTGCCTAAACATCATCCTAGCAATTACCACTCATTAACGCAGGCCTTGTCCTGGCACTATCCAGACTGAATTTGCCTGCCTTCATTCACTCAAAAAACAGTGTTGTTTTGTTTTGTTTTTCCAGGTGGCCAGCATCGTGGAAGGGCTATGACTGCTCTTGGGGAACTCATGGTCCAATAGGAGAAACAAATATGTAGGTAAGTCTTACAATGATGATTGCTGTGCTAGCTTCTTAATGTTGGTCTTAGCCCTGTTTTGCTTGTACTGAGATATTTATACCAAAAGTACGTTTCATATCATATCTATATGTGGAAAACTAGTAACACTTAACTCATAAAAAATAAATATATAACCACTGAAGTAAATATATTTTTTGGTGAACTACCTAAACACTCCCTTACATACCATTGGTGGAATGCGTAGTATAGAAATGGTGGTTTTACTGGTCATGCTAAAGATCCTGGTTTAATGGATTCATTCTTTTCTTCATTTAATAGTATGAATTAAGTACATATTATGTGCCAGGCATATTCTCTGATAGCAATAACAATGACTTGAAGTATTTCAGTGACTTGAAATAGTACAGTGGCAGAAACATTTTTGCACTTCAGTAGTTTAATTTTAATTTGGTTTAGAAGATTAATAGCACATGCATTGAGACTAGGGGATTAGGGGCTAAGACCCAGATGATGACAGTAAGGGAGTCCAAGTCAACAGGACTTGGGGATTATTTGGTTGTAGGGAGTAAAGGGGAGGAAGGCATCAGGGATGATTGCCAGGTGTCTGTCCTGGGTGACCGAGTGTAGTGAGGTGTCACATTCCTGGATTCGTCTGGTACCTGACATGTTTAGTGAATCATTAAAGTTCCTTATCTCCACCTTAGAGATTTACTGATGAGATATCATGGTATTAGTTTCACTATGCACTACTATAACCGTAAGTTTACCAAATAACTGTATGGATGCTGGTGTCTTGGGGCAGGGAGATAAATTGAACCAATTGGTTTAAGGCATGAAGTAGACCCCAATCATTTTGGCTTTCTGAAAAATTAAATTCACTTAAAGACTTTGTATAGAGGCAGTCTAAGATGGCCTTCAGGCTCAAGTCTGCGTTCCCTTCACTTGCTAAAAGAAAATAAAAATCCCATATTCTGAAGAAATAATGTGGTCCTTGACTTCTCATTCCCCTTTAAAACACACACACACACACACACACACACACACACACACAAGAATTGTTGCAAATAATGAAGAACAGATGGCAACATTGTTTATACGCCAGATCATGTCACTGGAAGCATGTCCCACCCTTCAGGTGTGGCCTCCACCTCGGCTGCCTCAGTCAATAATGGATGTTCCTGATGAAACAAGCAAAGGTATAAAGATACCTAATTATTCCTCAGAACAGAGATGTCAGTCAGTACAGCGAGAACAGCCACGTTGACCTTCTGTCAACAGAAAGAGGATCCTATTACAGTTGCTCTTTGCTGCTTGATCCAGCAATTTATTATCTGGCCTTTCTTTAGAGTAAAAGCAAACAAGTCAGGCACATAGGCACTTGCAGTAAACTGACCTATAAAATTATAGGACCCCCTATGCACACTCTTATGATAATTATTTCCATCATTACAAAACCACCATTTGATCTTCTAGGTAAGACATATCGAAAGTTGGAGATTTATAGATATAGATTATAGACAGGACCAGAAAGCCCAAAACACCAAAACATGAAGACTGTTGAAAGCTCTCAGATCCTGGACTTTTAAAAAACATCTTTTCTGTAGAGATGAGATCCAGAAAGAATAAATGCCAAGCACAACTAGAAAGTGGCAAGAGTTGAGAGGAAAACACAGACAAGTTGATATCTAATCTGTTCCACACTGACAAGGAGCAGTTGTCTTCAATGTCTCTCAGGCATGCCTCCAACAATTAAATTTAAATCTACCTATGCTTCAGGAAGACCAGGGTGCATACCCCAGTCCCAGGCAGTTATCTTTCACACGTGGCTATAATGGCATTGTTGAGAAAATAGCTCAAAGTGCCAAAGACATTGATGCCAAGTCCAAAGCATCATTTTTATATAGGAAGCACAATGCATTCGATTTTTTAATGTATCTATTAATTTCTATAGTGAGTTCTTAGAATTTCACTGTAACAAAATAGACACTTCACCATTAATGAAAGAGTGATTTTCAAGCAAATCTTTGATCCAGGAAAATCGTTCTGTTCTATGAAAGAGCTAGTGTGCATACGTTTACAAAAATGAAGCTAACATTTAAACACTTCTTCACAGAATCTCACTTGAGAAAGGGTGGCTCATAATGGCTAATCAAAAAAATTTTTTCCTCTCAGAATTGCTTTTTAAAGAAAGCTAAACACAGATCCCACCAACTTTTTAGTGCTGACATTCAGAAGCTTTTCTTCTGCAGAAGTCTTGGAAGCTCTATCTTTACAGTGCCTGGGGCTGAGCAGCGGGCGTTGGGAAATGGAGCCTTATTGAGATATCTCTATGAGCAAGAACAGAAACACCCTCAACTGATTTCTTTTTAATCCTTGAAAAAAATGTATAGTATATATAGTATAACCACATCAAATTTAACATCACAGTCCTTGTGACATTCCTTCATTGGCTAGACAACTACAAAAGCTGTGCTGGGTGGTATCACTTTGTCCTGTTTAATGAAAGTGGAAGAGCCTACCATATCCTAGCCAGCACTAAAGAATGAGTGGAGAATGAAAGGAAAATATACAGACAGAAATGAAACAGGATCACCAACTCTCAAAGACTATAACACAATAGAAAAGACAGATGTTGAAATAAATAATAGGAAGAGATGCCGAACATTTGAATGAAGATATTTACATTCTGGCCTGGCATTATGGTAATGAGTCCTATCTTGGTCTGGAGTAAATGAGGAAGGATTTCTGAGTCTTCTCTATGTGCACTAATTCATTTGTTCAGTCATTTAATCATTCAGCAAATATTTACCAAGAATCAACTGTAAGAACAAAACAAAACCACTAGCCCAACAAAGCTTTATTCTAATGAAGGAAGACAGACAATAAGGAATAATGGATGAATGAATAGATAGATGATAGATAGATAGATAGATAGATAGATAGATAATTGATAGATAAATAGATGACAGATAGATAGATGATAGATAGATGATAGATGATTGATAGATAAATAGATAGATGATGATAGATAGATGATAGATGATAGATAGATAGATAGATAGATAGATAGATAGATAGATAGATAGATAGATAGACAGATAGATTTTTCCAATTGGTCATAGTACCGTGGGAAAAGTAAATAAGGTAAATAAGATAGGGCTTGCAAGAGGACGTGGGTGACAAGGACTGAGGATGCTAATTTATAGAGGGTGGAATAGTGATCTTGATGAGACCTGAGCTGGAAAGGGAAGGTATTGAAGGGGCAAGATGTCTGGGGATCTAGAAAACAGAGTTTGAGTCAGCAGATATAAAGGCCCAGAGGTACACTAAGTGTGCACACTGAATGGCTGAAGCACAGTGAGCAGAGAGCAGAGTGATAGAAGATGACATCAGAGAAGTAATTGCAAAAAGTAGATGCAGGTTTAGAATATCCAGTAAGAGTCACTAACTTAATATTAAGCCATATGTTTATATAATCTCCATTATGTCTAAAAGGAAAATTGTCAGTGATAAAATCACAGAGAATATGATTGGAAGGTTTCAAAGGAAAAGTAAACACATTAAAATTAACATTTTAGTCCCTGACAATGTAGTCACATCACTTAGAATAGTGGGCCAAGGGATATGATTAATAAAAATCAAAAGAAAAAGGTGAGTAAAATGCAGTCTCAAATTTCAAGAAACTCACAACTCAGATTTCCTTAATCTCCACAACAACATAATGAATTAAGTATTATTTCCCTCGATTTATATCAAAGAACTGATGTAAGTAATGTGCTCTAAATTATATACATGGTGGACAAGCCAAAATTTAATGCCAAATCTTTTATCTCTAAATAGTGGGCATTTTTACTGTAAAAAATTCTGCCTGTTTAAAAATATCACCTTTTCCCTTGGCCCTACTTTTGTAGAAATTGATTTAGGCCAAATCTATTTGAAAGAGAGACACAAAATAGAACTATATAATTAACAGGCTGCTTCTTTATAAAAGAGAGAAAATTAAAGATACAATGTTTTTTGTTTTATCTAGATGGCAATAAGTATTTACAGTTTGATATTGTAAAAAAAAAAAAAAAAGTCCCTGTATTATATTCAAGGTACCTATAAGTCCATTTGACTTAGATATTTAAAAAACAACAACAACAACAAAAAAACCCCCAAAAAAACAGAAACTCTTAATTGTCTACCAATTTTCATTGTGGAGCAATTTATGCAGAACAATCTCTTCTTCAAAAGTTAAAAAACAGGGCATCTGAGTGGCTCAGAGGGTTAAGCCTCTGCCTTTGGCTCAGGTCATGATCTCAGGGTCCTGGGATCGAGGCCCAAGTGGGGCTCTCTGCTCAGCAGGGAGCCTGCTTCCTCCTCTCCCTCTCCCTGCCTCTCTGCCTACTTGTGATCTCTCTCTCTGCCAAATAAATAAATAAAATCTTTTTTAAAAAAAGTTAAAAAACAACCTCAAAAAACCTAGCAGAATCCCTCTTTCCCATTAGTTTTTTTTTCTTAAGTCTCTGAGAATCTTTTTTAAAATATAAAGAAAAATGTTCAGTAATTCTTTTCTGATACACTGTACTGTCCTATAGAAGATGTGGTTAGACGTTTTCAGAGGGAAAATGAGTGCATTAAAATTAATAGTGGAGGTAGCTCTTACTTAATGAACTAAATTTTTATAATTAATATAATTGCAAGGCTAAAACATATATATGGTTAAAATTCAGCTTCTGCTTAAAAAAAAAAAGGATCCACCTTCTTCTATGTGCATCTCTGATGGGGCAGGATTACCTCAGGAAGACAGTGAAAGAAACAAAACAAAATGAAACAAAACAACAATGAAAAAAAAATCTTGTATGTGTTCATTCACAACTAATATGTTATTAGTTCCTTCCTTGAAGAGTTGAAATTTCCCCTGCAGTTCAAAGATGTTCCTGTCTTTTTTATCATCCTTTGTAATCAGATAAGTAAGGGAGATCACAGGTGTCATGTCCCAGGCCTGGGGCGATATCAGAGTGAGCAAAAACCTGCTTTCTTTGCTCTAGCCTGCCATATGCATTTTCACATCATGAGGTTCTTCACTTCTTAAAAAATTAACACTGGTGAATCCTCTTAATTGGCCCTGACTGGTTGAACTTGGGAAAGATGCCAATTATACAATCTTCCTGATTTCCAGGGTTTATAAAGTACACATGGTCTGAGAGACAGTCACATTTCATTTTCTGATTTACTTTTAAAGGTGTCTACCACTAATCAATAAAATTTCTCAGAGTATTTTAATTAAGGGATGTTTGATTCATTAAGTTGTTATGCTTCAGAATGAAAAAATTTGAAGAACGCATTAAGCAGGAATGGGAAGTATAGAAGAAATCCTGTCTAGGAAAAAGAAAAGCCCAATTCTGGTGTCTCACTATAAAATTGGTGATGACGGTGATGATATTGAACAATTTTTCTATTAGGGTCCCTCCAGATCTAACATTCTGTAAGATGTGCTAGCCTCCGGTAGACTTTGTGTTCAAATGTTTGCATCTGTCATTTATCTAGGCCTTTCTCATTAAACAACATCGAACCATTTTACTGAATCCCTCTTCTCGAGTTTCAGGAGAACATTCCAGTTAACTGGCAGTGCCATCTGTTATAGGAAGATGCCATTATCTACCTGGAGATTTTTCTTTCATTCAAAGGATTTCCTAAGATGCATATGTGCTTCTCCCTAAGTTTGGGAAGGGGAATATATAAGAATAAGCTTAGCGCTGTAATGTTTTATTCCTCCATATGTAAATATAGACCTATGTATATCTCTATAATCTTTTTTAAAACCTACCATTGTTTCAACAATTTAATTTTAACATGAATTTGGCTGCAACTTCTCCAGATAGGACAAAGTTCTCAGGGTTCTATTCTCTAATATTTCCCACAAGTTAACCTTATTGGAATCAACACGTACAACCACAAGGAAGGTTTACATTTGGCAATATTCCTTGAAACCACAGCAATCTTGAACAAGCTTTCAACTTCAACCCCCCTTGGCTTCACAGTGTACCAGTACAATGAAATCAACCCTGCAATCCCAGGGAAATGTCAGATTTTTGCTGTTTTCTTTTAATTGACTTTGAAGAATTGTTTGTATGTTCTAAATGGATAGGTGCTTTTTTTTCTATTTTTAATAGTTTCTCTTTTTATTGTTTTGTGCTCAGAAAATATGGTCTGTATGATTTCTGCTTTCTGCAATTAGTTGAGATTTTCTTTATAGACCAATAATGTATGGTTAATTTTCTGTACTATATGTGTTTGACAAGACAGTGTATTCATTGTTTTTTGGATACAAAGTTAAGTATTAAACATGTTAATAGTGTTATTTAAAACTCTAGATCCTTTCTTGTTTTTGTCTAATTGTTCTGTTATTTCCTAAGGAACTGTCTCCCACTGTGATTGCAGACTGATCATTTTTCCTTTGTACTTTTAACTGTTTTTGATTTATACACTTTAATGTTGTTAGATACATAATGTTCATGACTGTTATATATTACTGTGGATTTTTTCCTTTTCTCAATATAAAATAGCCTTTGTCCCTTTCACACTTTTTTTCTGGGACTTTTTTCGTATGGTACTTTAACCATACTTAAATTTTATCTTAGTTAGCATTAACTTGATATGTATGCCTTGTCTTTGATTTTATCTAATTAATTTATATAATTAATTTATCTAAACTTTTATATATCGTTTTCTTTTTTATTTATTTAAACTCAATTATATAACATATAATGTATTGTAAGTTTCAGAGGCAGAGTTCAGTGTTTCATCAGTTGTATATAACTCCCAGTGCTCAATACATCATGTGCCCTCCTTAATGTCCACCCCCCAGTTACCCCATCCCCCTACTCCCTTCTCCTCCAACAACCCTCAATTTGTTTTCTATGATTAAGAGTCTCTTATGATTTGTTAGCATTAACTGCTATGTATGCCTTGTCCTTGATTTTAATTTATCTAATTAATTTATGTGACATCTAATTAATTTAAATATCTCTTAGTTTTTAAATTTTATTTATTTGAGGGAGAGAGAGCATGAGGGGGAAGGGAGAGAGAAGCAGCCTTTCTGCTAAGCAGAGAGCCCAAGGCAGGCCTCCTTCCCTGGACCCTGGGATCATGACCTAAGCCAAAGGCAGATGTGTAACTGACTGAGCCACATAGGCTCCCCTATTTTGGATATCTCTTATAACTAAAATATAGTTGCATGATTTTTATTCAACCCAAGCTGAGAGTCTTTTAGTTGTAGAAATACTAATAAAAATTTCCTACTACTCGTAATTTATTGTGATTACTTATACACTTGAACTTGCCATCATAGTTCAAATTTTCTGTTTGCTTTGTTGTATTATATTTGTTTCTTTATGGTCTCCTTTTGTTCTATTGATTAAAAGTGGGGTAAAATTATTTTATTAACTTGGGAGTAGCAAGATTTATTTTATTGAGATTCCTATATGGTTTGAAGGTTATGCAAACTATTTCAATTTTTTCAGTTTTTACCCTTATATTTCCAACACATATATACTGAATATATATGATAAATGAAATCCCCTAGTAAACATTAATGGTGCTATTCACCTCACCTGTTAATTTTTTTATTATAATGTCATTTGAAAGCTACTTCATTCTTCAAATCAGTAATACACACATATAGAAAAAAATTCAAAAAGTATATAATCAAATATAAGCTTGTCTGACATCTCTGTCCCCTAGCCATCCCATCATCCCAGTTCTTTTGGCTCTTCCTCCTGGTACTCATTTCTTATGTCTCTTTTTAGAGATAGTGTGTGCATATGCAGCCTTGGAAGCAGACTTTAAAAAACAAAAAACAAAACAAAACAAAAACCACAACAGTATCATACCCCACACACTGTCCTGTTTCTGTGCTTTGTTTATCTTGCTTTTGTTTTTATTTACCAAAATGTTTTGGACATATCAGTATAAATACATATGGAGCCATTTTTTTTCTTGTTTGATTTTTGTGCTTTTCTTTAAAATTTTCTGAAGAGATAAGATATTCATATTGCTCAGTTTTTTTAAATTAAGACATATAGTAAAAACTCTCTAGCTCTTATTTCCCCATTGCCCAGTTTCAAGCACCAAACCAGAAAACCACTATTTTTATTTTCTTACAATGTGCCAGAGTTTTTCTGCAACAGTATAACACAAATGTATATATTCCGTATTCACAAAAGAGCATAATATACACTTGCCTTTTCACTTAACGGTGTATCTGAAGAGAACTTTCAATATCTTGCCCATAGAGTTTCTACATTTATTTTGGCAATGGAAAGGTATTTTTCTATTTGAATGTACCATATTTTATTTAGTCAATCTGCTATTAATGGACATTTGGTTTATTTCTCACTTTTTGCAATTGTAAGAAATGTTTTAATAAAACATCTTTCTCATAAATTATTTCATTCACTTTGGAAGTATCTCTGTGCAAGTACATCACTTATACGCAAGAATATTTGTAAGATAAATTCCCAAATGTAGAATTGTGTAATCTTTTTAAGGCATGCGTCTCCCTTATATGGATGTACTACAATTTATTTAATCAGTTTCCCATTGACAGGTATTTTGATTGTTTCCAATATTGTGCCAATCTAAAAAAGTCTGCAATTAAATTTTTTGTATACACACAGGTGAAATTTCATGTGCGTGCACGCATGCATATCTAGATATCTAGAAATGCATTTCCTGGATCAAGGGCATTTTATAACTTGATTTGTAGCCTAACTGTTCCAACTGGTCTTTATAGAGATTGTGCTGATTTTACACTCACCAACAACATATGGAGCTTATTTTTTTTTATGAAAAAAACTCTTAGTATATTGAGGATATTAGTCTTTTGTGACAAATACTTAATGTCCCAAATCTCTACTTGTTTATTTTTAATTGACATAATAATCTCTTAGAATTCAAGGATATTAATTGTACTTATTTTTAAATTCTTCTTCTATTTGTCCTATTCCTCCAGGAATGTGGGCTGATCTTTGAAAAGCCCTGTACACCTGCTTGCTGTGTTTTCTCTAAGCCAACCTCAGTGATCGTGGGGGAGAAATACGATGTACTACTGAGAGCAGACTGGTATCTTGTTTGTTGAGTGTGGAGGCCTCCCAGAGTTGGTGGGGTTGAGGAGTACCTGCCTGAGACAATACACTACGTTTCTGGCTCCATAGCCTTCTCACTTTAGCCTGTGGACCAGCTTCAGCTGCTGCTTGTAATCAGCACAGGTGGGAGAGGGAAGGGGCAGGGCTGCCTGAAGCAACCTCTTATGCCACTTACACACTTGGATGTGTACCTTTGGACCTTTCCTTCTCGTACCCACTAACTCTGAGCTTGGCCTTCCCAAGAATTATTCCCACATGGTTGTAAGCACTGTTTTGCGTATGTTTGGGCCATGATTTCTGAAGGTTATTTCTCCCATGATCTGATCCTATGTAATTATTTTGGTTGTTGTTGGTTGGTTGGTCGGTTAGTTGGTTTTAACACGTTCCTCAAGATTTCTAGTCTGCTGTTAACAATCTTTCTTAATTCACAGTACAGTTATTGATTTCCCACTCAACAATATTGTTTTGGTCATTTTGGAATATTTTGGCTTAGGATGCTATCTTGATTTAATCTCTATAAATTACTTTGAAAACCCAAAAGGTAGGAGCACTACCTACTTTTTCAACTGCAGTTTTGCTCACTGTGAGTTTCTTGAAGTCAGGCAGGATAAAATATATCACTTGATATTTGCTTGGCATGGTGTCTGGCTTATAAGAAGAATTTGTGTTTGGGTGCCTGGGTGGCTCAGTGGGTTAAAGCTTTTACTTTCAGCTCAGGTCATGATCTCAAGGTCCTGGGATCGAGGCCCACACAAGGACCGCATCGGGCTCTCTGCTCAGCAGGGAGCCTGCTTCCTTCTCTCTCTCTGCCTGCCTCTCTGCCTACTTGTGATCTCTCTCTCTGTCAAATAAATAAATAAATAAAATCTTTTTTAAAAAAAGGAAAAAGAATTTGTGTTTATTGTATGATGAAATAGGGAAGAAAGAAAAGAAAGAAAACAAGAAAGGAATTTTAAGAATAATTTCTATCAGAGTCAATTCAACATGTTTTTAATTCAATATATCACTACATGCCAGTCACCACTAGGCACAAATGTTATAGAAATGAATAAAACACTCACCTCATCCTTCTAAAACATATGTGTGTGGAAGAGAAGAAGAGAAAAGATTAGAAGCATGCTTCCAAAATTCTAAGAACTAATATCCTAAGGAAAAAACTAATAGAAGTACATGGCAACCAAGTCTCTAGGCTTTAGAGGAGAGCAAAGAAGGTAATTACTAATAGAATAATTTGGACTAATAGAAAAAGTTTTTTCAAGGTGACTAAAACCATAGATAGAGAAGTAGAAATCTAGAAGAACCTGGCTGACTCAATCAGTAGAATGTATGACTCTTGATCTTGAGGTTGTAAGTTCAAGCCCCACTTGGGAAGTAGAGATTACTTAAAAATAAAATTTTTTAAAAAATGTAGAAGTCTAGGCCACATGTTTTCTTATATGTCCACAAAAGATTTTGCAGATGTATCTCCAACTCCTCCGTATATTCACAGTCATAAAAATGAGCAATCATTGCATATTTTTAAAAGATGACCTAAAAATAGTCATTTGGAAGTACAGATGACAGATAAACTATTACAGAAAATAAATCATTTCAGATATTAAAATAAGTTATCTTTTGAACTTAGTTAACTTTCAAGTAAATTCAGGTTTTAGAACTCATTGAGCTTGTGCTTTTAGGCAGCATACCAATACACTGAAGTTATGCTGGGTAAGTGGTTCAACATTAGCAAAAGAGAGGTTTGCTTCTCTGGTGGATGTTCCATCCTGCAAAACCTAACAGCTGACTTCTGCTCTCCAGAATGAATATCTGAGGGTGAACAGCTCCACCAGATTGGCCTGATACAAAGAACAGGGGCAGGAGCCCCACAGCCAAAAGAGACATGGGAGGAAAGGCGGGGAGCAAGGAGATCAAAGTGCTCCCATCTGAGGTTGACCCTATGATCTAAAAGGTGACAATGCACTAAATCTGAAAGGATGTTTTCCAATATCCTCTGAATTTCCCCCTTTTTAAATTCCATGGCATGTAAGATTGGGCTTTTTCTGATAAATAAACTCATCTTCCAGATATTCTAGAGCCCATCTGTGAGGTGCTATTGCAGAGTTCTCTAATATGTGGCCATCTTCCTTCAGAATAGTGTGAGGTGGTAATAGGCACTCTCAGTAGGTAATGATCAAGAGGACCAGCACTGGAGACAAATGCCCTGGAGGAGAGAATCAAGTTTCTTGGACTCCTCTTGGCTCAGTTTCCTCATCTGTAATGTAAAAGTTATGATGGTAATCAGCTCTTATGGTGTGGTCAGGATTAAACAAAATTGTATTCATAAACCATCATCAAGGTTCTTGGCACACAACAAACATTTGTAATTATTATCTTTTCATTATAATTAATTTCTTCATACCACCTAGCTTCAATACTTTAAATTGGTCATTCTTAAAAGCATGGTCTGGGGATCCCAGAAGGTTCTGAAATCCTCTTAAAATGTCTACAGGTTCCAAACAATTTTCCATAAATGTTATTTTCATTATGGCAATAAATATCTGATTTTATTTGCCTCTTTACTCTTGTCCTCTCATGAATGTACAGTGAAATTTCCCAGAGACTACACAGCATGTGTTACCACAGTAGATTAAATGTAGAAGCATATGAAAATCTAGCCATCGGGGGAACTGGGTTGCTCAGTCGTTAAGCCTCTGCCTTCGGATCAGGTCATAATCTCGGAGTCCCAGGATCCAGCCCCACATGGGGATCCTTGCTCAGCGGGAGGCCTGCTTCTCCCTCTCTCACTCCCCTGCTTGTGTTTCCTCTCTAGCTGTGTTTCTCTCTGTCAAATAAATAAATAAAATCTTTAAAAAAAGAAAAGAAAAGAAAATCTAGCCATCCTCTGTAAAGTCTGATATTAAAGAGACTTGAAAAATGTGGAACAGTGCAAATCTTCTCAATGTCTTTGCTTGAGAAAAATGTAGTATTTTTTCATAAAAATACATTAACATGCAAGAAATTTATTATTATTTTAAGTTAATTAATTCACAAATAATTTCCACATTTCTCTGCTTTAATAAATATAAATATATAGAACTCACACAAATAAAGGCTCTTTAGATTTTTTAATAATTCTTTTGGAGTCTATCAAGGGGTCCTAAGAGCAAATGCTTCAGACCTGCTGCCTTAAATCACATGGGTAATCATTAGGATAATTACTTTTTTCTCTATTTATAATGATTTATAATCTTTTTTTTATTTATGAAGGGAATACGGAGATTCAGAGCATAAAAATAACTAAAGGGAAGAATGAGATATCCTATAATTAAACCATTCAGTGATAGCCATTATTAATATTTTGGCACATATCCCTCTGGTGTTTAGTCCATTCATACATCATGCACATAGAATTAAAATGGGATAATATGGTACATAATATTTTGAAATATTTTTCTTTTACTTAAAATGCATCATATCATCTATCCATATCATTAACTGCTCTGCAATAGCATTTCTGAGGACTACATTATCATTTACTTCATCAAACTTCTATTTTTGAACATTTGTTGCTTATATTTTTTCATATTATAAACAATGTCATCTTATAAAGGATGCATCTTTTTTATACATACTTGATTATTTCTTAGAATGTATTCCTAGAAGTAGAATTGTTGTGTCAAGGGTATGCATATTTTTAGGACAGTATGCTGCCAAATTGCTCTTCAGAAATGTGCCAAGCCCATATTTTAGCAGTTACATTACTCACTTGTTATTTACCATTATTTCATATATTTGTCAATCTGTTAGCTTGAAAGTGGTATTCCATTGTTATGATTTACAGTTCTTTGATTACTAATATGTTCCGCTACTTTTTCATATGTATCTTTGCTTTTTATATTTCCTTTCTGTAATATGCCTCTTAGAATAATGAATTTTTATTGAATTGGTGAAGCTTCCAAAAATTGTTCACTTCTCTCAAGTGTTAGTTTCCATACTGGCAACATTAGCTTGTAAGACATAAGTGATGACATAGCTAATACAGTTTTTATATATTTAAAATATCAATGAAATATTATTGGATAAATTCGGTTACTGCAAATTCTCCCCACTCTGTTTGATTTTTATGAAAATATTAATTTCAATGAAAGAGGTAATAATAATCCCTTGCTCTAACAAGTAGGACTACTTTATTTTCTTTTTAAGATTTTATTTATTTATTTGAGAGAGAGTGGGACGAGGAGGCGCAGAGAAAGAAGAAACTCACGCAAACTCTGAGCTGTACAAGGAGCCTGATGCAAGGCTCAATCTCATAACCCTGAGATCATGACCTAAGTTGAAACCAAGAGTCAGATGCTTAACTGACTGAGCCACTCAGGTGCCCCTAACAAGTAGAACTACTTTAAATGGAACTATGTAAATTACAAAATGCTATTTAAAAAGTAAGGTAATATTATTGTTTCAATGTTTTGTTCACAATTAGTTTACCAAACTTATCGAGATAATATCCCAGAAAGGTAAAATTCTCAAGAATGTTATTGAGAGGAGGTGGCACTAGGAAGAGAGATCTAAAGATGGAAATGGCAGTTCCATAGGATAGGACAAAGACCCTGGCAAGCAATGGTACAGGAGGGTACTAGATGGGCTGAAGCAACATAACCATCAGGCAATGGGACAGTCTGAAGTTGGGCTGGAAGATCATCATAATTCCAAGATTTCTGCCCTCTTCTTCCTTGTTTCTTTGATCCCTTCCCATCCATCATTTGGGGCTAAATTAAGTAAGATAAATCCCATGGGAAAGATGCTGGAAAGAGCTGAGCAGATTAACAGCCCCAGGTAGGGCTCAGTGCAGTCACAGACTCTACCAGGAAGAGAACCCCAGGCTGACTATACAGCTTAGTCCACACAGTAGAAGACTTTCTATACATCCAGGCTCACATCTCACCAAGTCAACAGCAGCAAGCTCCTAAATCTTCCTAGTCATCATTAACAAGGCCTAAGGAAGAAGTTTAGAACAAAGTTGTACCTGAGAGGAGCTTAGGAAGGGAGAGGCCAACTGAATACCAGCCACTTCTAATGGCTTCTAATGCCACTAATCTCATTCTGCCCCAAAACTCCGGGCAGAACACTGCACAGAGTGGGGCCTGTAGATATTTCCCAAATGAAAAAAAATAATAATAATAAGTAAATAAATGGATGGATGAAATCTGTAAAACTCGTGAAACAAATAATCAGTATTCTTAAAATTTGTTGTTCACTCTTCAAAATAAAGATTTTTTAACTAAAAATAATGAGGAAAATAAAATCTTTATCTCCATGCATGTCAATGGTCATTGAAAATTTCCTACCTAGAATCCTAATAAAGATTTAAGCTGTTCCGATATACCTTGCCAGTTGGTACTTAAGGGGACTTAAGCACTGGATTACAAGAATGGTTGCTTCGGAAGCTTTGAAGTCTACTGTTTTAGGCTGTGTGATCACAGGAATGTCTCATCCACTTCCCTTTCTCCTTTATTTTCTAATCTTTTGTTAAAGAAAAGTAGCTATAAACATGCCAACCTGTGTTGCTATAATGATTTTCTTAGTTAACACTGTAGTTAAGGTTACATACAGACTTTGACTGTAATCCCCCTTCTTCACCAGTTCCCAAGGTTTTGGACACATCCCTTTGGCCTGAAGTTTTCCAGTCTTTGTTCCTCATTCAGATAAACTTTAAACTTGGTCTGTTCAGCTGCCTCTGAGAAGTGAGAAGACAAGAAATGTAACATTTTACCTTTGAGCGTTAGAAAGTCTAACTTATAAAAATTGACATATTCATCATGATTACTCATTACTTGGGAAACATGTCATCATCCAGAGAATTATCACTAAATCAAAAGACTAGGAGAGAAGAATCAGATGATGAATAAAAGCCAATGTGGTTCTTTTGACTGAACCTATTCAGATATCTTCACAATTTCAAAATGTCTGAAAAGCAGCCTATGGATAGGTTGATATTCCATATGCTAGAATTATCAAAGGATGAATATTGTTAAATGTGAACTTTTTAATGCACTTCATGGTAACTTTTGCACACATAAAATACTATTCAGTGGTTTACTTTGTTATAAAAATTAGTGTAGGGGTGATAAAATGTCTGCCTTTGGCTCAGGTTATGATTCTGGGGTCTTAGAATTGAGCCTGGCATCTGGCTCCTTCCCCTGCGCGCGCTCTCTCTCTCTCTCTCTCTCTCTCTCTCTCTCTCTCTCTGTGCGTGCTCTCTTTCACACAAGTAAATAAATAATTTTTTAAAAAAATAAAAATTAATATTTGGTTTATTATGATTACAAAATCAAAACTTCCTTACTCTTTTAAATTTATCCCGCAAATCTTATAAGCCTAACACATTTCAGCAAACATTTTTAAAGGCTTTCTATTGATATATGGCTCATTTACAGATTTAATTAAATGCCTTAAAATAGTTTTAGCTGTATTTATAAATTCAATATATTCATTTTTCCTTTAAATATATTTTCTGGCTTCACAAACTCTTCCAAAGTGTTTAAGAAAATCATGCAAATACCATAAATTAAACTTAAAATATTAAGTCTAAACCAATAATGCAATTCCATATATAAAATTTGAATCATAAATCTGACATTTACTCTAAGAAGCCAAATTCTCTTAAACAAATTACAAATGCTTAAATTACCAAATATGTATAGATTTCTTTATGCAAATAAAGTAATAATACTACTGGCTTGATTTTTGTAGGTACTGAATTCTGTATTGAAGGGGACTTAAAGTTGTTTATTTGCTAATAGATAATTATGTCATCCCAAACAAATTTAGAGTATACTTCCTTGGGCCCTCAAGACCCTCTGCCCTTCCTGGAAATGCTCAGGAAATTTTCTTTCCTGAGTCACTTTTCTCCATTTCTTTCTTCTTTTTGAAGTTTTATACCTTCTGGCCACCACCACAAAATCCAGAATTAAAGTTTACTTCTTAATGTAGAAAACCTAGCCATTTGGGGTAACCTTCTAATTGGGTCTTGTCCAAGAAGGTCTTATCTTTTACATCCCAAAAGTCCTATTAAGCTTAACAACAAAAATCCAGTGGCCTCTGAGTAGCTGGTATCATTACTAATGTTCATTCTTCCTCTAAAATACAAAAGTAAAGTAAGATTTTTTTTTTCTAAATAGCACTTATTTTCCTTTCAGGTTAACTAGGTGTTAAGTCTCCTCAGGACAAAGATCATAACTTTTATGCTCTTTTAAACTCCACACTTGCAATTACATCTAATGGTATTTTTGCTGCTGGCTTGTGTGGACCCAGAAATCATGCTTGCCTCCTACATGGTGCTGTCTTTTAACAGGTGTAGTAAATTAAAGGTATGTGCAAATTTTTTGCTACTCATCCCATTGAGAGGTGAATCTATTTTCCTCCCCCTGAATCTGGGCTGACATTCATCACTTACTGGAGTAACAGAATATGGTAGAGGTAAAGTTGGGCCTCCTTCGTTCCAGGACTAAACTTTAAGAAGATTGGTAGCTTCTGCATTGCCCATCAACTGAGAAGTCTGACTTCCTTGAAGCTGCTATGAAGTGAGGAAGCTCAAGGCCAGTGAAGAGATTATTTGTAGGTGCTATCCAACAGTCATCATCACTACCAGACATTTCAATGAATCATCTTGGAAATACAGCTCAGTTAAGACTTCAGATGATTTTAGCTGGTATCTGACTGCAACTGTATGAAAGACCCCAACAAAGAACCGTCCAGCTGAGCACAGTCATATGAGAGCTAATAATTAATTATTTTTGTAAGCCAGTCTAGTATGGAATGATTTTTACTAAGCAACAATATATAACTGGCATAGCAGATCATCATGACTATGGTTTTAAACCTGAGCCTTTGGTGTTACTTGTGTTTAGTTGTTGAAATGCATTCCAGTCTTAGAGTATACTCAGAGAAGCTTTTGACAGCCAACAATATTTGGCAAGTCTGTATTTCTATTCATAGCATACAGAGAGTTGAAATCATCTTCTCTTTTTCTTCTCAATGTTTTCCTTCTTTTTTCTTTTTACCTTTTTCTTTATCCTTTTCTCTTCCTTCCTTTTTCTTCCCTCTTTATTCTTTTTTTTTTCATTTTTTCTTCTCTTTTCCCTTTACCTTCTCTTTCTTCTTCTGTATCTCATTCTTCTACTTTCCTTATTCAGCACTCCCTCACAGAGATAGTTCTAAAAACTATATTTTTAAAATAGGCAGCATTAACTCTAGCATTAGCACAGTAAGCAGCATGACTTGAGAACATACTAAATGCCAGCAATATCTTCTTTATTTAATTCTCATTACAACCCCATGAAGTAAATGTAATTAATATATTAATATTTCCATGCTATAGGGAGAAACTGATGTTTACAATATCACCTGAAATTCTTAAGCCCAAGCATCCCACAGAACCATCATGGTATCTTGGGCCTTATGGTATGAGGGACAGCTCATGCTCTATCCAACTTGCCTTGAAAGTTCTCAGGGCTCTTGTTTCCTTAGTATGCATTTACTATTTTAAAAGAATTGACTAAAGATCAATTTATAGTGAATCTAGTGGACTCAAGTATTCACTTATAATTTCCCCCATCCCTAAGTGCATACATTAAGAAGCAGTTAGAATCTTGTCACTGGTTCCTTAACATGTGGAGTAAAAACCATTACAGTAAACAGGGCCAAGTGGAAGCTCCTGCAACTGTACCCCATCTCCAGGCTGATAGTAAATTATAAGCAATGCTACATCCATGAAAGAATTAAAGAGATTAGCCACCATAAACGACTCTTAGAAAGTAAGGGTCAAGAAAACAAGAAAAAAAAATCACAGACTGGAAGAAAATATCGCAAAAGACATATCTGATAAGGGACCATTAACTAAAATATGCAAAAAAACTTTAAAATTCAACAATTAAAAAAACAACTTAATTAAATCATGGGCAAGAACCTGAAAAGACTAAAAAGATAGAGATACAGCAAATAAGCATATGAAAAGATGTTCAACATCATATGTCATTAAGTAATTGAAATAAAACAAGATATTACTTATACCTATCAGAATGGCAAAAATCAAAAACACTAACAATACCAAATGCTGGCAAGGATGTGGCACAACAGAAATTCTCATTCATTGCTGGTGAGAATGCAAATTGATACAGCCACTTTGGAAGACAGTTTGACAGTTTCTTACAAACCTAAATATATCTTACCTTATATACAGCAGTAGTACTCGGTGGTAATTACCAAATTAGACTGAAAACTTAACATTCATTTGTAGACACTTTATTCATAATTGCCAAAACTTGGAATCAACCAAGATGTTCTTCAATAGATGAATGGATAAACAAACTATGGTAAATACAAACTATGAAATATTATTCAGTGCTACAAAAGAAATAAGCCATAAAGCCATAAAAAGACAAGGAAAAACCTTAAATGAATGTTACTGAGTGAAAGAGACCAATATGGAAAAGGCTACATTCTATATTATTCCGATTATATGACATTTTGGAAAAGGCAAAACTATGAAACCAGTAAAAATATTAATGGTTGGCAGTGGCAGTGGGAAGAAAGGGATAAATAGGCTGAGCACAGAGAATTTTTAAAGCATTGAAACTAATCTTTATGATACCACAATAGTAAATAATATGTCATTATTCATTATAAAAACCAAGAAATGCTCACAAAGAGCAAATACTCACGTAAATTACGGACTTCATATAATAATGTGCCAATGTAGGTTCATTGATTGTGACAAATGTACCACTCTGGTAGGGGATGTTGACAATGGGGTAGGCTATGCATGTGCGAGGGCAGGAGGTGTATAGGTAAGACACTTCTATATTGTTTGCTTAATTTTGTTGTGAACCTAAAACTGCCCCAAAAATGTCTATTCAAAGTTTTGTTTTGTTTTTTTAAGCAGGGGAACATTTGCTATATTAAGATCATACATGTGTCTCCAGACCTGGTTCTTTCGTTAGGTCTGGCTTTATAAAGACTGGTGGTAAACCAAGTCTGATTAATATGATACCTTTAATGTCGGAAATGTCTGTGACTCTAGATATTTTATCAACCTCAAGAAATGACAGCATAGATAGTGTAATAACTTTTGCAGATAACCATTGCTAATTTGATGATTGCCAGTTGTCATTGAGTGAATGGTAAAACTGTTGTGTTCAAAAACAAACAAACAAAAAAAGCAGGGGAGGTCAGCCCTCCTATTCTGTTACAATCAAAACCAGAAGAACTTTGATCATCTTGATATTCCATAGAGCATCACACTAGTACACTTTCTTAATAAGGTTATACTAATTAGGTTGGTGAGCCACAGCTGGTAAGTACTCTGGCGTCCTACTTAGACACATGCATATCACAGGGTTGAAGAGAAACCCTATAAAGATTAATACGGTTTTCTTATGATAAATAAAAAATGTTTTTTCAATGTTTTATTACGCAAATTTTCAAACACATAAAACAGTTGAAATAATTTTATAGCAAATCCCTGAATACCAACACCTAGATTCTATAACTTACATCTTGCTCTTTGCTTTATTGTATTGAATAAAGTGTTTAGGAGTTCAATAATCTAGAGCATGTCAGAATATCCCCTTTAAAATAAAGTACAAGTTGCTGCATCTTGCATGCCCTATCACTAAGAAAAAGATGTGGTACTTGAATTTTGGAGGCAGCACATACTGCTCTTGGGAATACCATTCTGATTCAGTTTTTGGACAATTAGAAGACTAACAAATTCTAACGAAGCCCAGAACAAAAAAGACTCGGCAACAAATCCAGTCTGCAGTACAAGATGCCCTACCCTCCAGACTATATAATCCAATAAATTCAATGACACCATGAGTATTCATGGTAAATACATGGAACCATGGTGAACACAAGTATGAGATTTTTGGAAAATGATAATACACTTCAGATTTTGGAGCAAGACTGTCTTTTATAGAAGAAACCACACATTTTGTAAAGTAGTTCCTGGCTGTTATTAAGCTCTAATAAGATTAAATATCTGACCAAATGGCTATGTACACATTGCAGCCCATTACAAAATGGTATTTTCAGATATACCAAGTTATATAGTCAGACAAGTGCAGCGTCAATCTATCATACTACGGAAACAGTGCAAAATCAGGACCAAGAAAAGTCAGAGGACACAAAAAATTCATGAACAGGACTTCTGACTCCTGCATCATTTATCTCTGCTGCATTAATGCTTAAACCTCAATTCATACCTAACATCTTGTTGACAGATGGGAAGTATTCCTAAAACCAGCTGATAAAAGAGGAAAAATCTTGGACCTAGTTCATAGCTGAGTTGGCACAATATGTTGGAACAAACTGAAAATGGACTGCTACTATAACATATTCCTTCTGCGGAATGGTCCTAAGTCCTAAATGTTAGTTGTGAGGGATAATCCTTCCAAGGAGAAAGCTGGGAGCAGTATGTATGATTTTTTTTTTTTTTTTTACTTTTTATGTAGTAAAATAGTAGCATGAGAAAGATAGACATAGACTCCTGAGCATTGGAAAATGCATTGACTTGTTGGTCAGGGCCTGGAAGGAGCAAATTTGCAAAATTAAAGAGAAAAAAATCTAGGGAAGAAGCATATAATGGACCCACTTGAAGTGGGTACAAAATGGAAACAGATCTCACGCTACTGCCCACCAGAGAGCATCCAAGTGAGGGGAAATACTCAACAATGAGTCTGACTCATCCTGTGACTCATCCTCAGCCAGCCTCCCTCATCTACCATCCCCCTGTTTGCACAATTGGGTCAAGAATATAATCACCATGGTGGCAGGAATAGAGGCTATGCATATTCCCAGTCATATGGACTCCCACTTACCAAGGCTAAGCTAGCTGCTGCTACCAAACATCCAACCTGTCAAAGTGTTAACAACTTAATACAAAGCCCTTAATAAAGTAGCAAAGCTTGAGATCAGCCAGACATTTAATGTCAGATTGATTACATAAGATCCCTTTCACCCTGGAGAAGGCTGTGATTCATCATTATTACAATTAATACTCACTCCCATATGGCTTTAATTTTCCTGTCTGCCATGTCTCTGTCAGCACCACTATTCAAGGGCCTATTGCATGCTTGATTTACTGTCATGGGATGCCCACATGATATAACTTCAAATCAAGAGACCCATTTTACAGGGAAGAATGGGCAAATATCAATGCATAATTGAGGGATCCATTACTTCTACCACATAGTACAACACCTGGAAGCAGCCAGCCTACTGGAGCATTGGAATTGCTTACTAATGGCTCAACTAAGGTGATAACTCAAGACAAAGGCCTATAGGGAGTTGGGACATTGCCCACCAAAATCAAGTATATGAACGAAACAAAGAGCTGTTCTGTGCCCCCAGTACATAGAATAAATAGGTCTAGACATCAAGGGTTGGGAGTAAGATTTGTCCCTCTCACTATCATTCACAGTGGTCTACTTACAGAATGTGTGCTTCCTGTCCCACATCTTTAGGCTTGACAGGATTAGAGGTGTTAGTAGCACGGCTTCTACTAAGGAAAACAGTGGGAATTCCATTAATCTGGAAGCTAGGACTGCTGCACATTATCCTTGAGTTCCTCTTCCCAGTAACCTAGCATACAAAGAAAGGAGCATGTTGAAGATTCAATGACAAATTGGCTTAGTATGTGGTGTGAGCAGGGGGTAGACTGTATCGGATGATCTTTGTGCCCTCTTTCACTTCCTCTTGATCTTCTGATTTCATTTGCCATTATGGCTGCAGTGACAGTTACATGCCAAAGGGATGAAGAGTTCCAATACAGACCATATCTTGCTTCAAGCATATCTTTGGCTTGCCATGGTGTTCCTCTGATACTGAAGAAGTGGGATACTCACAGGAGTTTACTGGACATGGATGCTTGCACAGCCCAGCTGCTGGGGAGTTAACCTCCCTGAGGCAACCCTCAACCAACAGGAAATGGGAGGCAATGGACAAATGCTTCCAATTGCTGATTCCTGGGATCATTTCCCAAGTAAACTACCTAAATTCAAATTCTTTTTCTCAGACTCTGCTCTCCTAGGTAACTCAAACTAAGAAAGAAATCAGTGAGAGTCAACATAGCTCTTGCAAACAAAATAGAAAATGCTTCAGAATAACAATAAAAGCTTTCATTCTACAAATACATCAGTTTCAAGGGCAACAGAAAATATCAGTTTTGACTCACTCTAGCCAATTCCTCCTCTTACCATAAACCAAGTTAAGACAGACTCCTTTGCAAATTCTTTCTCAGTAGAAATTAACAATAAAGAGAAATTATAATAGAAAAGAGAACAGATTTATGTTTGTTTTCTATTGCTCCTGCAAATTACTACAAACTTACTGGCTTAAAACAATACAAATATATTATCTTACAGTTCTATAGGTTGAAAGTTGAACACATCTCACTGGGCTAAAATCAAGGTGTAAGCAGGACTGAACTATCTTCTGTAGGCTAGGGAAGAACCCATTTCTAGCATTTTCCAGCTTCTAGAGGCTTCCCACATTTCTTAGTTCTTCAAAGCCATCAATCTTCAGCCAATTCTTATAAGAAATCCCCTCCTAAATATATCTCTATACCTCCTAACAATTCTGCTTCCCTGAAGAACCCTGACTAATATAATTGAAAAACACTGTCTGAGGATGATGCACCTGACTGCTTGAAGTTAATAATCTCCTTCACACTCAAAGTTCTGGTGAGAGATTTTGGCCATCACACCTAGTCAAAAATCTAGTCAAGTACGAACTTTCACTGAATTCTTTGTCAATTATAATCTAAATTATTTGTACATTGTAGGTTTTTCCAGGTCAAAGTTTCTTGAAACAATTCATATTCTTCTTGATTCTGATAATATGGACAATACTGAAGAGTCAATGGAAGACCATAATATCCTTTGGAAAAACAAATGGGCATTAATGGATAAAATGTATCTTTCAGGCATCTTCAGTAATTATCATTCATTGTTCTTGTGTGAATTGTTCATATTTCATAACCTCCTAAATCTGATCTGTAAGATTAAATGTGATGAAATGTTTCAATTGACAACATGTAATATTTTTTTTACTATTGATCTCAATCCATGTGATTAAGGTTAATTCTGCAAGACATATTCCTTTTGAACAAGTAAATCCAACAAAAGTGATAAAGAAATGGCAGGGGGGGTGACATCCTGAATATGTATTTGGCACTTCAAAACAAATGGATTGTCAAAAAGTTATTTGAGATTAGTTGAGCATGAGTAGGTATTTATTGCTTTCTCCTTGGCCAGAAAATTGTTAGAGAAGTAAAGCTAATGGTAAAAATATTTCCTCTTGTAAAGTATAATCATCTTTTGATGATTAATATAATATAATCATCTTTTCTTGAGAATATTGGTTTTAATATATCCTAGTATTTTTAGATATTGTGTCTTTCTGATTATGCTAATATCAGTTTACTTCAGGAAGCCAGTAATATAAACTATGATGTATTTAGTACAAAGGATTAAAGAGAAATCTGGAAGAAAAAAGATGGTTCAGGAAGGGAAATCAATGCTTATGCCCTTCCTTACCTACTTACTTTCTTGAATTCCTTATTTTCTTAAGGATTTATTTATTTATTTGAGAGAGACAGAGGGAGGTGAGGGGACCACAGGAGAGAGAGAATCCCCAAGCAGACCATCTGCTGAGCGTGGAGACTGATGCAGGGTTCAATCAAAAGACCCTGAGATCATAACCTGAGCCAAAATTAAGATTCAAATTCTTAACTGACGCTTACCCGACTGAGTCACCCAGGCCCCCCTGAATTCCTTTTGAGACTAAATTTCCACTCCCGAAGGCATCTATTGCTAGGAAAGCCTTCCTTCTGCTTAGCTCTCAAATTATTTCCTTTTTTGATTGTCCTGGTCTCTATTGGCAAATATACCTCCTGATGTTCAAACAATATTAAGGCAAAATAGGAGACAGATTTACAATTAATCATACTTATGAATGTGAATTGAGGGACTCCCTGCAAGCAAGAGTATTCAAATCCAGTAATTTGTGTGAGTTTTTTTTTTTAAGATTTGGGGGTGGGGAAGGTCACTGTTGGGAACTATTCACGTGCATTCTATAAGTGGTTTTGGGAACCTATATTTATATTCTATCCTCAAAGAATATTCCATCCTCAAGGACATTATTAAGTAAACATAAAAAGCAAGCAGACACACTTCTTATTTGCTCAAGGGTTAAGTTCTTGAGAAGT
Organism: Spilogale gracilis; assembly: GCA_004023965.1. NCBI lineage: Eukaryota > Metazoa > Chordata > Mammalia > Carnivora > Mephitidae > Spilogale > Spilogale gracilis. The sequence continues at coordinate 21,177 of PITA01011568.1, read as the reverse complement.
GGAAGGTAATTAAATCTACCATTAATTTTCTCAGAAAAAATGAAGGTAAAATAAGTAACATACTGCAATGTGCTGAAAATAATGCAAGGTGTCTTTTTTTCTATGTTTCCTTAACATATGCAGTAATTAAAAGGTTTGGAAAAAATAAAGAGAATATTAAAAATTAATCATAAATTACATTTTAGGGGCGCCTGGATGGCTCAGTCGTTAAGCATCTAAATTCGGCTCAGGTCATGATCCTGGAGTCCCTGGATGGAGTCCTGTGAGTCCTGCATAAGAGTCCCTGCTCAGCAGGAAGCCTGCTTCTCCATCTCTCACTCCCCCTTCTTGGGTTCCCTCTTCAGCTGTGTTTCTCTCTAGCAAATAAATAAATCTTTTAAATAAGATAAAATAAATTACATTTTAAAAGCCATCAGCAATGTCTAGTGACAATCTACAGACAAAATTGGTCTCTTTAAATGTTTCATTTTTCATCATACCCATTAAAGAAATTCTGGCACATAAAGATTTTGATATATATTTGTCCAACAAATTCTAGTGAGTCACCCTTGAAGGAAAAATATCTAGGGCACAACAGTTAGGACACCATAATGAAAAAAGTTATTTTACCCAGAAGATGCAACTTAAATAAGTTGCTTGCATCAGTATAGTGCTCTGGCAACAGAACTCTCTGATAACCACAATTTCATTTGACCTTCATACACTCCCTATTAACTTGGTATTGCTAGGGAGGCACTGCCTGTCCATATTGACAGAAGAAGAAACTGAACTCAGGAACTCTTAGTATTCACCAAGTATGTGTGTATTTGAACAGGAAACTGTGTTTTATTCAACTTACTAGGTAATTCCTCAAGGAACTCACTAGCTAAAGACACAACAGGAATTAAAAATGTAGACACAACTAAAAAAAAGCTTAGAAAAAATTCACGTTTAATAAGTGGGTTATAACTCTAGTGGGTTATAACGGATTGTTTAGTATGTAGCTATTTAGTTCCCCCTTTAAGATAAAAAATTATTTCCTCTATGAAATATGTGTCATATTATATAGCTTCATTTGATAAAAACCGCTATAGTCACCATATTATATGTAGAGTAAGTTTTAAGGAGAGTTCTTTAAACATAAGTGACATATACCATTCTTTGGTGATGAAAAAGGAAATTATTCCACTGTTTATTCTTGGTTTACTTACTTTAATTAATCATAGCTTATTACTAATGTAAACATGAAGCATCTGAATACCAATACTGACTTCTATCATAACATCTGCATTATATGCAGGGGGTTGTCTATATGTAAACTATCTTCATGTAGTCCCATTTCTATTAGAATTACCAGGCTCCTCCATCAGAAAAGATGAATATCCAGCTTTTGTAGCAACATGGACTGGACTGGAAGAGATTATGCTGAGTGAAATAAGCCAAGTAGAGAAAGTCAAGTATCACATGGTTTCACTTACTTGCGGTGCATGAGGGGTAACCTAGAGGACAGTGGGAGAAGGAAAGTAAATGGGAAGTAGAGTAATCCAGGGAGAGAAACAAACAACAGAGACTTTGGACACAGAAACAAACTGAGGGATTTGGAGGGAGGGGGTGGAGGGATGGGAGAGCCTGGTGGTGGGTACTGGGGGCACCTATTGCATGGAGCACTGGGTGTGGGGAATGGGAAATGAATCTTGGAACACTGGGGAAAAAAAATAAAAGCCTTTAATATAAAAAAAAAAAAGAATTAGAAAAAAAAATTGTTAAAAGGGGAAAAGAAAAAAGAATTACCAGACTAGGACGAAGGCTGATTTCCATTTCCAAACATACCAGAAATATTTGTGCATTATGACTGATGTCCTTTTGTGGTCTTGAGAGTTTTCAATTCAGAATATTACCAAATTCCAGTTAGTCAAAACAGGAAAAAATAAGCACCTCTCTCTAAGACTGGTAATAATGAATTCCATCTAAGAAGTGTCTGTCATGTACCAGGTACATTTATGAGTTACTTCATTTAATCCTTACTTCCCAGAACAAACTCTATAAGTAGGTGTTATTATCCCATTTTACAGATGAAAAATGTAAGACATAGAGAACACACATAATGTGTCCAAGAATATATAGCTTAATAATGATGAAGTTAGCATTTGACCAGGATCAGTAACTCAAGTTTCTTAGACTATTCATTTAAATGACAAAGGATGTTATCACTTCAAGTATTATTATACAAGGTTTAATAAGAAAGAGTTTTACTTACTATGATATTAAAATACCATTTCTATAACAAATCCAGTTATACTGAATTTCTCCACAAGTATCTCTCATATGCATTGAAACTATCCAATCTTCTTAAAAGATAGCCTGTTCTGTCAATATTTTGCTTAAATGATAAAACACAAAAGAACTTTCAAACAGTGTATTCAAAACTGTATAACAGTAGGCAAGAAATATTTTGGCACACATATATTATACACAATATTGGCAGATAACATTAAACTGCATCTTGTTGTAGTGAATCACACAGATATTAAACAGGATTATCGGTTGAAAAGAGACACAACTCTTCTTTCAAATCATGGTAGGCCGATCAAATGATTGCATGAAATTCCATAGCGATTAACTCTAAGCAAGATAAAACATGACTAGCGCACAGAACCATCAAATTAAAATTTAAAATTATAATAATCTCAGCATACATTTGTAGGAGACAGAAATGGAGTATACAGCTTCATAGAAAAAGCAACCAGAGGTCTCTCCACCCTAAGATTTTTTTTTTTTTTTAGTTAGGGCATTTGACTCACAGTGAATTGTGGGTCCAATATTGTCGAGCAGATACCACAAGATTAGGGCATATAGGAGTAATAGCCCCACCCAAGACAGCCACTCTGCAGCTGTGCTTTCCTCCTGGTGGGTCAAGGGGCTTCTCTCCTGCTTGGCTCTGAAGGCAAGCCATTAACTGGCCTTGCCTTGAGTTCTCTCCAGCTGAGACAGCCCCAGGGCCTCCAACAAACTGAACTCTAGGCTGATTTTTGCTGGAGATTCTGGAGGCAGCACTGGACCCCAGACATACCAAAAGAAGAGAGGGGAAAGACTGATAAGACAGATGATCTACGTTCGAATCCTGTTTCTGCCCCCTTACTTCTGCATTTTTAGAGAAATTACCCACCCCCTGTTTGCTAATCTACAAAATAGAATTTGAATAATAAAAATATAAATGGCATTGTGACGATTGGCTGTAATAATGCCAAAAGATTGGTACAGTGCACTGACATCATGGGTTCTCAATAATCTTCCTCCCTCCCTTCCTTCCTTCCTGCATATCTATAAATACACCCAGGGCTCCTCCTATCTCCTGGGTGATAGGACTGGAAGCTTTAGAAAAAGCACTTCTCTGTCATTTAAGCCTTGCACTCTTCAACCTCCTCATTTGGCTCCATGTCCATTTTTGCAGTTTCCCTTAAGAAGCGGCTTTGAATGGGGAGGTGAGAACCAGTAACCTTCCAGCTCAGTCTTTTTGTGGAGCCCAAGGGTCATCGTGAGCAGGCCCGAGGAGGCTTTTTTCCCTGATGCCAAACTAAATGATGCATTAAATTGGGTGAGGTCTGCCTTCAGGTGAAGATGAAAAGGACCCTGCCTGCCCTAGGAGAGAACATTTCCTCTGGGATGTTTTCAGCTGCAGTTTTCCATTACGCATGAAATAGCTCAGGTGATAAGGACTTGATGTGCATAACCTTCTGAACCTGCCCCACGGCCCCATGTCACTTTCTGCTACAGAGAAAGAGAGAAGGGAAGACTGTGCAAACGAGAATGCTTTAGCTTTCCTTTCAATTTTTTTTTCCTTCTTCATTCCCCCTTTGGAAGGTAGGAAAATACAAGCACAAAGAAGTTATCACTTATCTTACCAAAACTTCAAATGACACCAAATCCAGGTCCCCAGGTAAGTTTCTGGAGCATCCTAGTAACCTTTGATTATAGTTCCAATTAGGGTAAGTTTTGCTAAAATGAGTTAGGTATTTCTATGTGTCTGCCATGGTCACATAATAGAGACAATCAGTCATTTACTGTACACGTCAGCAGAGGACCAAGGAAAGAAGGAAAGACTTAGAAGATGTGGGACTCCGTCTCTCCAAAGGGCCAAAGGGCAGAGAATTTCACAATAAAGGGCAGTGAGATTTGGACCTCAAGGTTATGGGAGAAACCTTGCTATCTGATCAGAGTGAAAATTGCTCTAAGGTTTGGCTGTCAATCACAGCAGAATAAGTAGACCATTATATTTTACAGTCTGCTACTTGCATAGACTAAATGAGAGCAGTTTGTATACTTTTGATGGTTTTTTTTTTTTTTTGGACTTTTGCTGTTAAAAAAATGAACATGGCATATATCCATTTTGGTCATGACAGCTTCAATCATAAAGAAAACTGAGAGAATCCTTTTTAAAAAATCATTAAAAAAAAAAAAACTTCCCTTGCTACATAACAGATAAAGCAGTTTTTGGAACCATACAAATATAGAATACAGGAATTAGCCAAATAAATATAGATTCTGCCTACCTATAATCTTATATATTTCTCTAAATAAATGGTAAAATAGAATATGAATGCAGCTCTGTCTAAACTCCACCTCATACAAATATATTGAAAACTAAATGTAACAAAAGCTCAAGACTAACTTAGAGCAGTGCCTGACATGTAATAAGTACTCAATAAAGGAATCCCACTGCCACACACACACACACACACACACACACACACACACACACACACTTCATTTTCAGATTTATCCACAGGGCCCTACTCACTTCATAGTTCGCAGCCAGCTGAGGAACACAGGAGCCCAACGCTGGTTAACCATCTATCTGCAAACAGATACGAGAGAAGAATGGACAAAGATGAGTCTATCAAGAAAGGAAGAAATTATTTGTCAGATGTTCTACCTGGAGACACAACAAGGTGCTGTGATAGCCTGCATGAGAATGAAAAAAGTGCTTGAAAAAAGACACGAGGGAAGGGCAACGGGACTGGCTGGGTGGTAGGTATGGAAAGGACAGGTCGCAGCATGCCACTGAGCTCTGCCAAACACTAGAGTTGGAGAAAAGCCCAGCCCCGCGTGCTCTTTTCTGCAAATGGAGGTCATGGGTGACAAGGTGATGGTCAAAGCCCTGTGAGTGGATCTCTGAGAGGAATAAAAACAAGGTCTCCTCTTTGTTTGCCTTGGGATACAGCCATATTTCCTTATAACCAAACCTTGTCTGGCTTGTAGACTGTATAATTTCCCTACTTTTTCCTCAAAAATGACTCACACAAATGCTATATTATTTTACCCTACGCAAATTGCTTTCCATAAACCCAGAGGCGAAAAAACTGCTCAGAGCCATCATTATAAACACGACACATCTGTTTTTAATAACTGAAGAAGTATAACAAAACCTTTACTTTAGGGGAATATCCAGAGTTTTATCTTGAAGAAAAATTGTATCCATCTGGTCCCAAGAGAGATGGTTTTTGCATTAAGTGATATTTGTCAGTTGGGTGATTGGAGAGTGGGAGTGAGGAAAAGGGGGAAGTTGTTAGATCCAACACTTATCGTTAAGTGGAGTTCGTTTCTAAAAATGTAGCATCCAGAAACTGGTGAGTAATCCTTCTTCGTAGTGCAATATTATGTCACCAGATCTGCTGATCCAGTGCACAATAAAATTAATCCTCCATTCTGCAAATGCTGGTGATATGGCAATCACAGATGTGCTGAAACAGAAGTGTTCGTGCCAGGCAGAGTTCACGAGACACAGACCTAGCCAGTTGTTGAGTTTTCAGTCCACACTTGACTCCGAGTTCACAATATCTAAGAGAGGCGGTGGCTGAGGCTTCATTAGATGGCTTTCCGATTCTTTGTATTTCCTGTCTTTCCCCTGAGTTCTTATTGCATGTTTTAAATTTCCCACCAATATGGCAACGTAGGAATTGGGAGGATAGTAGGGGACAGGGTTGTGGGGTCAGAGAAAGTAGGTAAAGGAAAAGCTGATGTTTGTGGGGATGCCCAATACAGTAGGCCGCCTGGATTTAAAACTCCCCCAAACCCCACAGAACCGGTGCTACATGTGTTATATGGCTAACCAGTGACAGAGCATTATTTGGGACCCAAATATGTGCAATTCTCAAGCTCTTTTCCATTATACCATGCTGATCCCATCATCCTATGGTCTATGCTTAAAGTTTCCTTCATAACAATCCCTATTAATTTCTAAAAAGGGGGCACCAGGAATTTAGGGTCAATATAATTTAGTAATTCAGTAATAACAATAGCAAAATAAAGCAAGAGGCAGCCTTAAATTATAGGTTCAGCCTGTTATGACTGTTCATGACTATTCCACAATTTCAACGGTGGCTTTTCTTCAGAATCTGGCTACATGCCCATGGTATTAACACCCAGCCATTCAGATTTTCAGGAAGGAGACTTAACTGGCCAAAGCTGGGCACATGTTCACTTTGTGATTAGCCCGGACAAGATCCCTTGACTGATAGTAGACCAAGACCATATGCCAGGAAAAATTGGTTTGCTGTTACCAAAAAGTCAAAATAAAAGATATTTACTGGAATGGTACTATAGAAACTTGCAATTGCTTTGTCCATTATTTAATTTTTTTACTGTGTTATGTTAGTCACCATAATTATCTGTCTCCAGCTAGAATGTAAACTCCATGAGGGCAGGGAAGTAATCCGCTTGCTCTTCTCTGGAAACCAAGCTGAGCATGATACATAGGAGGGACCCAATAAATATCTGTTACATGTTGGGCCAGCAAGATCCACATGGCGCCTAAAGTCTCATTATGAGACATTAAATGTATAGAGCTGGGTGCTTCCTTAAAACCCAGAGATTTATTAAAACTTATTCTTCCATCAGTTAAATCTCAAAATTGAACATGAATCCCAGAAGACTCAACAACAGTAAGGAGAAAACTACCCAGCACTGACTCTAATCCCTTCACGAAAATAACACTCACCAATTCTTCACCCTTGGCCAACCAGTCACCCGGCCTACTGAATGATAGTAGTTCTCAGTAAACATCCTTTCAATTTTAATTAAATGTCCTTTATTTTTAAATAGCTCAAGAATCTCAACTACCAAATAGAATGCTGAATCTCCATTTCATGTATTTATGATGGCTTTAGCTTGTGTCTCAATACCATAGAAGAAAATCTTTTAATTTGAAAGACATTTTTGAAATGGAAATTAGGAATCAGGGATTTCTTCCACCTCCTTTTTACCCACCACCTACAGCTTAAAAATGTCATTTTTGTATTTTGCCTCGCTGCCTCTCTCTGAAGTTCTTTGAGTTCAGAGACAATGTCTACCTTATTTCCCATTATAACCCAAAGACCTAGTACAGTCAGTGCCACGCACTTGGGCGGCACTAAAACAATCACTGTTATACTTAATGAATGAATAGTTAAATGAACAAATAATGAATAAGTAAATAAGTGTGTTTTTTCTTTAAATCAATTTCAATTAAATGCAAACCAGTTCTTGAATGCTAACTCCATGCTGGGCGGGGCACTATTAGAAACCCAAAGGAAATGTGACTTTAATGTTCTTATTAACCCATAAGGTTGTTTTTCCCCTCAAAGACTCAATCTCAGCAAGATCTACAGTGTGAAAAGAATAGTAAGGAAGAACAGGTTGTCTTATGAAGTAATTTAACTTGGTTAACAACCCCACGCAGCACCATTTGGTAAGTGTCTCCATCGGGGCAGGACCACATGAGGGTTTTCATGAGCCTAGGCATTTCACCATCATGGCTCCCTTCCTTCATGAGAATAATTAAAAGTTATACTTTATGACTGTTCTAGTGTAAAGAATATAAACCAGGCTGGATTCATTATTATATATTCATTATTATGTTCATTTTTTCTTTTTATTTTAAATGAAATTAAAATGAAAACATTTCTGTGAGTTACCAAAAGTACCACGGGTCCTATAAGGTGCTGTGTCTAATGGGTAAGTGGGCCAGACTCTGGGGGCCACTTATAGGGGACCATTTCCCCATCAAGCAAGTTCTCCGTCCTCCTTTCCTGATGAGGTACAATTTCAAAGCAAGGAGCTGGTCCAGGCTTTCTATGTGGAATTCTAACTCAGGAGACCTCTCTTTTTCTTGTCTGACGAGAGCTAGATGCGAAGGGGGAAAATCCTTCCACTGGGTCTTAATCATGCTGATTCTTACCTTTTCTGTTGCTAAGCTTTGGAAAAATTATGCCTCCCCAACACTATAGAGACCTCCTCTTGTTTATGTAAAGACCCCAATTAAACTAGAAATAGAATTTAGCACTGCAAACATTGTTTTAAAAATGTTAAGACATCCAGGCCAGTGCTCCTGTTCATTATTCTCTGCTGAAACCTAATATTAGTAGCAGCATGTACTGAGGACCTGGACCATGAATTAATAATGAAGCACTTGTACTGGAAAATATGTGAACACCTAGTGACTTTATTTGGCAGGTACCAGAGTGAGGGGTGGGGGGAGATGGGAGTTCACTCTGTCTTACACAGTACCTTCAGTGATAGTTCTGCAGGATAAAAGTAGTGATGGGTTATTTCTGAGGGATTACCTGCAGGGGAAAAGAAAACTGCATTCATCTACCACCCACACTCCTCCCTGCTCTGCTGTCACAGACACAGGGCTTCTGAGCTCTTTTCTGGCCTGAACCATTCCTTCCATGGAACTTTCACTTTGCTCAAACACTTAGTTGTGTCAGTATTTTCACACCTGCAATTTCAATGATTTCTTCATCTGCTTTTTTAATCCACCACAAGAATAAAAAACCCCATAAGAACAAAGAAAGAATTGTACAGAGAGACGACACAGGGTAGGGGCTGAGGACAAAGGTCTCAGGTTAAAGCAGATGTCGGTTGGAATCTCTATCTCTATGGGCCACCAAATAATAATTGCCGCACAATCTCAAAGAAAACACTTAACTTTTCTGATCCTCAATTTCTCCTCCATAAAGTAGAGGATAATGGCAATTATCCTTCTGGACTGATGTAAGGATTGGGATGAATGTAACAGGGCATCTAACACAATGTAGTTTATGGTGGGCCTTTCATAAATACTAGCTGCTAAACATGATTCCCATTTTCTCTATCACCTTCTATCTCTACCACCTAGCATAACAATGAGCAGATGCTAATGTTCGTTATATAAATCATGTAACATATTTTACATGCAGTTCTCTGATCCAAGAAGACTGGCTGGGGAGGGCAATTTGTTTTGTTGGGTTTGGTTTTTGACAAAACAAATTTTCACCTGAGTTTCCTCCTTTAGTGCATCATCCCCTACCTCCCAGACGCATCTTTGAACATTTGATCAAAATGTATCAGGGAGGTTTTCTAATGGGTTTTCCATTCCTGACGGATTTTTACTTCAAGGGAGTTCAGAACAAATTCTCAGTCGGATGTGATCACAGCACCTACGGTAGTCATGAAGAGAAAGCTAAACCTGAACAACAAAATATGTTTGTGTACAGAGGTATCAAGATTTTGGCTCTGTATGTGTTGCTACAACTTTAAGGATTATTTGGTTTATTTCTTGCAAGTCAACTCACCTGTCCCCTAAGACCAGGCTTTTTGTTGCTTCCTGCACATGTAAAAAAATGCCTTTCTACATCTGCAGAGAACAAGCAGTTGTTGTCATCGCTATACTTGCTCTGTGAAACCTTAGCAAGGTGATAGGGTTACACAGCCCATTCCTTCAAGAGGAACACAGCGTTTCAGCTCCATCGTCAGGAGTTGCATTCAGGAGACCTAATAAACTTGGCTTCTCAGTTTTGTGCATTTAGACATGAAATCATTTTTAAAAAGAAAATAAAACCCCAAATATTTTTCACAATCTTAAAAAAACAAAAAAAAAACAAACTTTTTTTTCTTAAAGGAAAGAGTTAGAATTCTCTCAGCTGATGAGAACCAATTGATAGGGAAATGTCCAGCTGGGTATTTTTTTAAAGCTATTACGTAACTGTGTAGTATATGGTACAGGAAATCATTTTGCCCACGCACCTGCAAAAACCCACATCAACAAGTTTGCTTTGGCCATCAATCTGTGGGACCAAGAGCTAAGCCTGAAAGCAGAGGCGAAACAAAATACGAAAATTGCCCAGCAGCCGCAGAGGAGTCAGCTATCCTGAGGCCCCTGCTGAAACCCCATCTTTAGGGTAGAGTTTCAGACACATTTTGATGTTTTGGTCACATGACCCAAGCTCCGAAGCCCGATTGGCCTCTGCGTTTACAGGCTAAGTAATGATGTAACCAGAGTGTGTGGGAACCAGAAGGAAGAGACAGATACAATTTTTCCCAGTCGTTTATTAGTCTTGGCTACTAATTCTGCTTGTTCCTGGGTTTGACTGCTGGTTATCAGGAAATTCGAACTACTTAAGGGACATAATGAGTTTATCCATCCCCAGGGTAGAATTTAGTCACATTCATATAAAATTAAATCACAGTTATAAAGAGGAGTAATTTGTGAAATTCAATTATTTATGTTTGAGTTTGGCAGCCAATAATTTTAACGTATCTAGATTTTGTTTTTCCTGGTTTTTTTCTTACTAAATATCATTTACATCGCTTACAATATCATTCTTACGTTGCTTTAAAAAAAATCCATCAAAACAAATGTGTTGGTTTATCCATGATTTTCCTTTTTTTTTAGTCTTACAGAGATTTTGCCTAAACAGAATTAATGTTTATACTCATGTAATTTGTCACTATGGCAACTTTGGCCTTTAAAATGCTGACACTACATCAGAGACAACCAAGAGAAGAAATTATCCCTGTTTGACAAGAATAAGCAGAACCAGTTTGGCAAACTTTGGGTATAACCGAACATAGCAGGGCAAGGATGCCTAAGGATAAGAAGCATTTGTTGTTCTACCCATATGACCTCATGTCAAGGAAAAGCAGCGCATGTTCAGGTTTCGTGGCAAAAACTGGAGATGTAATGCCGAGAGCAAAACTTAAAGGATTTTTTTTTCCCTTTAAATTTCCTATACCTGTCCCCTGGGTCCCCCAGTCTCCCCTGCCCAACAAAAGAAATCATTTAAGTAATTTCTAATACTCACACTGTATTATCTTTCTGATGTATCAGCATAAGTTTGTAAACAATTTTCCAACTTCTCATTCTGAATCTCTTGAGAGCAGTCTTGCAGGTGTACCTTGCAAGTTTCTCAAAAGTTTTACAACAGACAAAAAATGTCATAGGTCTCAAACCGGTGGTATGGTGGGACTTACTAATGAATTCCCTGCATGACTTTTTTTTAATTCACGGATGTTGTATTTTGGTGTCATTCATACTCATAGAAAGAGTTTCACATTCTCAAAATAATTAATCTAGGTAGCACAGATGTCTTTAGGAGAGAAATCCCTAAGAAACGCTTCTTTGACATTTGTCCTATGTGTGTCATGCTCCAAACATATGCAATAGTTATGGTTTCTGGCATCTACTTTTCTTACTAAATATCATTTACATCGCTTACAATATCATTCTTACGTTGCTTTAAAAAAAATCCATCAAAACAAATGTGTTGGTTTATCCATGATTTTCCTTTTTTAAGCCTGTTGGGAACTATATCAAACATTAATGGAGATTAATGTTAGAACTGGTGCAAACGTAGCAAGCAACCTGCTGGAAGTACATCCTGACATTTCCATATGTTCTGTAGTCAGCAGAGTCATTTAAGAAGGAAGAGCTCAGGAAGATGGAGTTCAGGTAGTGGGTCTTTGGTTGGTGAGAAGTAAACACACCCTGAATATATTTACTTTGTAACACTAGCATGTAGTCTCGATCCAACTCGGGCCCTTAGGCCTTGACTCAAGAGATAGGTCAAGTTCATCATATGCAATTTCATTATGAAAAGCTTCTAAAACATAGATAAAAATGATTTAGTACTTCCAGGTGCACCGTACTTCTTGGCAGAAAAAGTTAATTCCAGGTGTGTAATCTCCTAAAGAAATCTGTTGTCAAGGCCGGATAAAACCATCACATTAGAAAAATAGAAGTTCACCCGTGAACAAAGTACAAGGTATGGCTAGGAAAACCCTCTGCTCATTGCAGAAATTACAGCATAAAAGTGAAACTCCCTTTTACTTATGTAAACATTGCTTGGTTTTGGGCATCATTTCAAAAGAGGTAGAGCTGAGCATGCACTAGCATATAGAAATATGACATATTCTCGGTGGGAGGTTTGGGGTGGGGCCCTAGTGCCAAGCCAGCCTTTAATACACAGACAAAGGAAGAAAGAAGATGCACTTTATAGCTTACAGACGTTTTCTTCATTTTTTTTAAAGCAGCGGACCAACCAAATAACTCGGTCGACAACAACAAAACCGAGATGTGCCACACAGTGGAAAATGTTATAACAGCTTGAATAACAAGGGGGCCCCGGCAGGGGTGGGAATGCGGGGAGAGGGGGCGGGGACAGAGGTCCCATGTTATGGAATATTTAAACTTTGTAATTCAATGCACATTTATTAATTGGTTTCTTTTTAAGAGGCACTTATTTATGACAGGTTTATGAACAATATAGTATGGACAGAGCACTGAAGTTTTCCCATGACTTGTTTTCATTTCCATATGTTCAGATGAAATGAACATCACATTTACTAGTAGAACTAGCCGCTCTTGAAGTGTCTGCCAGTGCTACCTCCCTTGGGAGTTGTTCCCACCAGATTAATATCCTGTGGGTCACTTAATTTCAAAAAACCACATTACAGAGGCATTATGTGATTAGATGTACTGCTTTTACAAGTGAGTTGGGATGTGTACTCTGCATCTGGGCTGGTGAGGCTAACTTATGAAGACCTCCAACCTGGAGTCTCTGAGAGGCCAGTGACTGTCCAGACACATGGACAAGCAGGAAAAATATGCCCTCGTCTACCCTCAGGAACTGCCTTGAAAACAGGATCTAAAAGGAAAGACTCACTTAGTCAGAAACAGGCCTGAGCAGCTGGCTGGAACTATCTGCTTCAGAGAAGGAAAGGAGGTGCTCTCGGCCCCCATCAGCCCTGCTTGTCACCAAATGCTCACAGTAAATAGCGAGTCATGCTATTTGCATGTTATGCTCTCAACACGGAGTCCTACCCATGGTAAAGTATTTTACTTGTGAATTTAAAATGTGCTCCTTATTCTTCCTTTAAACATTTTCAAATCTGGGCATTGGGCAGACCACCCAAAACAACAGGAAATGTGCCTTTTGAGTGAACAGGAGGAATTTGCCTTTGGCTCCAAGGACACCATGCAGTACGCTGCTCAGCATTTCCTGCAAGAGTTTCAAATAGCATCAGGTGCAGAGGCTCCGGGCAACATGGAAGCATCAGTCATCATTTATGGCCCACTACTGATTATCTGTAAGGAGATCATTCACTTAGGCTTCCTCCAGGCTGGGCCCAAAGAAGCCTCAGGCTCCCATCAGAAAGGAAAGACTCGGAAAGCCATCCAGGTGGGACACTGTGAGCTAGACAACCTATGTGGGAGGCACATCGTAGGTATTTCTGATTACATTCCACATCGTAGGTATTTCTGATTACATTCACAGTCAAATAAAAAACTGTACTTTCTTTCATTAGAGTGAAGCTGCAATATTTACTTATCTTTTTAATTGTCCTGGGCTTTTAAAATACTGCAATGACTGTTTTAAAAATAAAGTCATTTTGGGGAACCTGGATGGCTCAGTCGGTAAGCATCTGCCTTCAGCTCAGGTCATGATCCCTGGGTCCCAGAATGGATTCCTATGTGGGGCTCCCTACTCAGTGGGGAGTCCTCTTCTCCCTCTCCCTCTGCTCTCCCCCCCGCACCGTGTTCTCTCTCTTTCATGCACCCGAGCTCTATCTCTCAAATAAAATCTTTTAAAAAAAAACAAAGTCATTTTGTTCAGTCCTTCCAACTGTCCAATGGGTATGTTTGAGGAATTTTTTTTAATTAAATATAAATTGAACTGATCAATTGTAAAGTTCACTTCACTATGTAGAGGAAGAAGAATTTATTAGGCGTGGAGGCTGTAGGAGATGGACTGGACAACAGAAATGACGTCCCGATGGGTTTGCCAAGACAGAAAATTCCTGCCACCCTCCCTGTAAGTACAATTGAGTTCTTAGTTTGGGGAGGAAGGCTACGTCCCAGAGAAAAGAGGCATCGCCTGTGGTTGCTTTTGAAGCCCTGCTTACAGGTTTAAGCGGTGAGGATCACAAGCCTTTCAGCCTAACCGCAACCATGCAGGTCTGCCCATTACTGTATTTTTACCTGAAGCAACAGGAAAAATGTGGAAGTGAGAAAGGGAGTGCTGAAAAGATGAATCATACTCTTCATAGTCTGTTCTGCCACTTGCCACATTTCTAAAATACCAAGATTCCCAATCTCAGGAGGAAGCATGAATCTTTTGCGCTATTCATCTTTAGATAAAGAACTAATAATTCCCAGTGGATGAATAATGACAAGAAACAACTTCCAGTTTCTTCCCTTTGTATCTTTTTAAACTGACAACAGGTGGAGATCACTCCCAGTTGATACTGGCTTAGACACTTGGATCCTGCTCCAAACTGTACCATTCAGAGTGGGTCACAGATCTTCTGTGTCTGTTTCCTTATCTGTACGATTTTCATATTATCTTGCTGTCAAGTTCACAAGGTTCTTGAGAAAAATTAAGTGAGTGCATGACCATGAAAATAGCTCCAAGAATATGAAGCACCCCAAAATCCAAGGAACTATGGCAGTTATGAAGATGAGGATGGCAATGCGAGAATATAGGTGGGAATTGTGTATATTTATGAAATTACATTCAGTGTTTGTCACTGGGCATTTTTATATTTTGGGACATCCAGGACTGGGTTACTGATAAAAATTTATGAGCACATGGTGATCCTTGAATAGGTTTTAAATATACAATGTATACTTTTCAAAAGAAAATTAATGATCTGCATATTTCTGCATTTACTAGCACTACCAAAAGTAACAAGATGTTAATGCAAAGTGTACAGCAGTGTGCATATATCTGGAAGTTATCTCCCCCTGCTTTGCCTACATGAGTCACCTCCTCTTGAATAATTCGTGGGAAAGCCTGGTGACAATCCCCATTAAACCTTTCGTCTGAGATACAGTCCTTCCTATTCAAGTGCTGTGGTTTCTGTCAAAGGATGAAATGAATATGCTTCTCAGTAGCATCACTCCAGAGATCTTACCTTTGAGCCTCTGGGTCAGCCTCAAGTGGCCACTGAGCCATGGAAGGATGAAAAAGAGGAAGGATATGTCACTGTGAGAACTCAAAATATGCCCTAAAAGAAAGTCTGGTTTTCCTAGAATAAGATACAAATTTAATTTTGCCATTATCAACTGCTGTCCTCTTAAACAAGCCACTGCACTACAAAATACTTCATCTTTCTAGATCTCTGTACATATCTCTATCCACAGTGCCCTCCCCCTACTGTCTAAGGCAAAGGAAAACATTGATTTTCCTGCAAACTTCCGTAACTTTCTTTTAAGTTGACTAGCTGGAAATCTGCTATCTAAAGGGAAAGCTATGTCCTGCTTAGGTAGCTGAAGTTGCCAGCAGAGCTTTAATTGATGAGACGCTGAAGGACAAAAGAACAAATTCAAAGTGAAATGCAGGGGTGTCTTCTTGGGGCCACTCTGAGAGGACGGCAATTACTTATTCTCTGCCTTATTACTCAGACACACAAAATAAGGCGAAAGCAAGAAGAGCAATGCTCTCCAAGGAGAAATGAGAATGACAGCATTCTGGATAGAGGGATTTTGATTATCCCTGTTTCCAGATAAGTAAACAGAGAAGCAGAGTGCCTGGATTACTCTGTGACAGGAGGGTGGTAAAAAGACTGTGCCCTGTTTTCTTGTCTACTTTCAATATCCTATGCTAGGACTTCGAGAACACTTGAATTCTTCTTGCTTTCCTCTTTTTGCCCATTATATTCCTTGTCTCCAGTGGGCATTTTCAACTCTGCCAGTGGAGTCTGTGATTCTGTGCTCTGGATGTCAGGACCTCCCGGACTAGGTTTGTTAATTATCCTAACTCCCCCTGCTGGTGGGTTTAACCACAACCCAAACTCCAAAACCTCTCAGATGAGTAAATAACAACTAAAATATTTTCCAAGTGAATCTACACAGTAAAAGAGTAAGTCAAAAGAAGAAAACTTTAAAAGAAGGTGAATTGTACATGAGAATGTAACTCACTATAATATAAATAAATTGGAAGTTTGATATTATTTCTAAAGCTAGCCTTTGTAGTTAGATTTGCAAAATAAAAAATAGATTCATTGGTCTAATTTTCCCCTTATTCCCACACCTCTTTTCCTTTTTGTGGTTTGTGACATTTCCCTTTGTCTCTAAGCTCTAGACTTCTACTTAATAAGTACCAATAAAGATTGGATGTTATCCTTAAACAGTCGTAGCATTCCCCACCTGCTAATTGCTTTATTTGTACTTACTGTTTCCGTCCTCTCATCAACAGGGGCTTTAGCATAAAGGGCAATGAAGTAGAACGTGATGAGGCAAACAGGAGCCAGCCCAGTGAATGCTTCTATAATTACACAGTAGCCTGGAGTAGCTCTTCTCAAATCAAATTATGAGCCTGGATTACCTAAAACTCTCAGGACACAGCCTGGGTTTCCATTTGTCTGTAGGTAACTGTTGACAAGCAGCCCTCTTTCCTCTTGCCTTTATTCTTCACAGAGATTATCAAAGCTCCAATTCCAATGCAATATTCCCAAAGAAACGAGATGTCATGAATGCCATTTTCTGGAATGTCTCGCTTGACCCCATGTGTTTTATAACTTGTTAAAAAATATTTTTGAGAATTTTTCATGTTTATAACTATCTGTGTCATTGGATAGCAAAGTTTCTTCCCAGCTGAGCTTGTTCATGATTTTTTTTGGCAAATATTTGTACTTTATCAACATCCTAACCACCCATAAGACAGCTGGAAGAGGAGTCATTAGGCTCATGCAACGTTTGGGATTTGAACACCTGATCATTCCCTTGGAAATGTACACTGCACTGGAAATAACAGAGTAATAAAAGGACCAGACTTGAGGTCAGGACATCTGGAATAGACACTTAAATCTGAGGCTGACTAGCTGTGTGGCCTTGAACGAATCGCTTAACTTCTCATTTTCTCTACCTGAAACCCAAGGAGATTGAACTGGATAATCTCAAGGTCGCTTCTAGTTCTGTGTTTCCATATATTCATAGTATTACATGGATAATGTACACAGGAGACTTAATACATATTGATTGCAGTAGCTAAGCAAAGTAAGACCATCTATTTTTTAAACAGCTTAAATGATTATTAAATCAAGATTGGGTGTGTCCAAAATCAGGTCAAAAGCAAAAAAAAAAAAAAAAAAAAAAAAAAAAAGTGTAGTAAGTCTTGGAGGGTTGATGACTCCTGGAAAGGGGGCTGGGTTCATGGCTGGGCACTGCCCCACTCTGAGAGGAACTGGGTCAGTCCAAGCTTTTGAGAGGGGTAGGCTAGATGATCTCCAAAGTCATTTTCAACATTGACTCAATGGCTCAAATAGAAAAAAAAATTTAAATCACACCATTCTTGTATGTAGTATGCAGTGCATTTTACTCCATATTCTTAAAGAAAATAAATATTGGTTTGAATAATTATGAAACAAATATTCTCTGTACCATATTACTCTAAATTGAAGAATTTTCAGTTGGTTTACAAATATGGACTTCCAGTGGGCATCGTCTCGGAGAAGATGAATAAGTCACAAAGGTAAGAGACGTTTTTAGATATGGTCATCATAGTGATGTGTTCCGACATCATGTACCAATTTGTTAAGGTACCTCTTATCTACTGTCCAAAAGATAAGACGATTTTTATTTTCATAGCTAATATTTTAATTTCAAAAGGCACACCAAAATCAACTGAAAATATTGTATGTCTATTTAAAAAAAAAGCTATAAGTTTCCCATACTAAACTACCCCTTTTAAAAGCCACTCATTAGCTAAAATGTTACAAATAAGCAGAGTTTTAAATTGATTCCACTTGAGAACTAAAAGACTTAGTTAATGATGCAAATTTAATTTACTTTTCCATATTATTATTCTTAATTTAAAAATTATAAACATAAGTGTTAGCACCTTCTAAGTACTTTCAGCACTTACTTAAAACGTAAACTCTATCCATAAGAGCAAGCCACCCAACCAGTCAGCTGTAAATAGAGCTACTCCATGCATGAAATGACAATGGCCCCAATATGGACATGATCCTTGTTGCAGACCCTGTTGTCCTTTGTGAGGTTAACTGAGACCCATGGGCAAAAGAACATCAGTAGGGAATGCATTAAGTAAGCAGATTACCAAAGAATTTAGAACTTCAAAGTACACAAACTACACACGGTAACAAGAATTTGATTTCTGGTATTTTAAGTCAAACCCAGAATTTTCCTGGGACATTTGAAAAAGTTTTAAATCTACTTCACAAAACTTGAAAGTTTACACAAATATTAAGATTGGCCCACTTGGAGGTTGATCTTAAGCAGTGTTTCTTCTTTTAGCTTGCAGTTGCAGTAGGGAAAGTAAGTTTTATCAAGAGAATTGCATATTACTTGTCATTTTCCAATTGTAATATCCTTTCCCTTCTATCTCATTTACTTGCTGTTAACAATATTACATCTGACTTGTTCATCTCATAAAGGTGAAAATTTATATGCATGCCTGTGAATTTATAGTATATATTTTATACATATTTAGTATGTATTTTACACACATACATACAGATACAATACAAAAGGAAGTATTGTTTAGTTTCCAGGCTATTCTTTTTATTTATTTATTTATTTACTTATTTCTAAAGATTTTATTTATTTGACAGAAAGAAACACAGCCAGAGAGGGAACACAAGCAAGGGGAGTGAGAGGGAGAAGCAGGCTTCCCGCCGAGCAGGGAGCGATGTCCGGGATCATGACCTGAGCCAAAGGCAGTAGCTTAACCAACTGAGCCACCTAGGCGCCCCAATGTGCTATTCTTTTTTAAAAACTGCCTTTCGTGCCTCCATCTGCAATTCAGAACTGACTCTCAAAACTTTCTCCTAAATAAGCCAATAAAATATGCATAAATGGAATCATGGTTACACACCCTGTATCTAAAGCTAGGCTATGCTTGCAGACCTGGTTCTACTTTTGTGTGTCTGATAAACCTGGAAAATTGCTTAGCCTCCCTGTGCCTCAGTTTCCTCAACTATAAAATGAAGATGATAATAGCATCTATTCACAGGATTACTGTAAAAATTAAGTGAGTTTATAGCTGTAAAAAAATTTAAAATAGTACATACCACATAAAAGCATTAGACAATTAGATATTATTATTACTACTGGCTTAGTTTATGCTACAGATGTCTATGATTCAACTACTTTCTTCATTAAAGGTCTTTCAACTATATTAAGAATATCAAATCTCATATTCCATATTTCCCTTTACTGCCACCATTCTCCACTAAAATACAAGTTTTGTTACTGTTATTTTCCATGAACACTTATGCCAAGGAAAATTCTCAACTTGGTTATAGAGAGGCACTGTCCAATAAAACTTTCTTTGATGATGGAAATATTCTATATCTGTCCTAGCCAATACAGTAGTCAACAGCTATATGCAGCTAGTGAGCATTTGAAATGTGGCTAGCTTGATCAAAGAAGTGAATATTTAATTACATTTAATTTGAATTTGAATTAAAATGGTAACTAGGGCTACTGTATTGG
Source organism: Spilogale gracilis (assembly GCA_004023965.1). NCBI lineage: Eukaryota > Metazoa > Chordata > Mammalia > Carnivora > Mephitidae > Spilogale > Spilogale gracilis. The sequence goes on along the minus strand of PITA01011568.1, from coordinate 1,442 downwards.
ACAATGCATTACAAAGCATTTTGGAGTCACACCTAGTCTTGAATGCATGGCCCTGACATTTACTACCTCTAGGACATTTAATCTCTTAGACTTTCAGTTTCTAAATATGGAAAATAGAAAGAGTAATGTCTATTACTTAGAATAAATACAATAAAATTTGTAAAGGGCCTGGTATAATGCAGGTATAATAAATATTAGCTTTTCTGAGTCTCTCCCCTCATTTAAATTGGTATTATTTGGACAGAACAGCTCTTAGAAGGACCAGACACAAAGCAGAAAACCTTTTAGCTCTTGAAAAGTACCAGCCCCTCCAGGTTCTCACTTGCTCTGCTGTAACTATTCATCGGGAGTGGAAATGTGATGTTCGGTCTTGACAGAGACTCCTGAAAATGCCTGTACATTCTCTCAAAAGGCACAAAACCAAACGAATCCTCAGGACCCTCTCACAAGCACAGAGCTGCTATGTAGGGTCTCCAGCACGCTGTGGTATGGAGATTTGTATTTACTCTGCTCCATGAAGGGCCACAATCCAGGCAGTCTCTTGTTGCCTCTGTCAAAAATCTTTGTCAATAAACTGATCTTAAACAGTTGGGGGCTCCCAGGAAAACCTCCTTGTATTGAAACTCCTCACAATTACATTTCTAAAAGGGAGTGGAAGAAGTTTTCATGCTTCATGGAAATAGAAGTGTAGTCCCTTTCAGTACCTTCAAGGACATGCTCAGGAGGGTCGGGGATACACAACCTTAGGGCAGATATGAGCAGAAAATCACAACCCCAGGTCTATCATGAACTTTGGAAATACAGATTGCCATATTAGCATTCCTAAGAGTGGAACTTGACTTCAAAAGGGCAGGATGCTTGGGGCGCCTGGGTGGCTCAGTTGGTTCAGCGACTGCCTTTGGCTCAGGTTATGATCCTGGAAGCAGCCCAAGTGTCCACTGATAGATGAATGGATAAAGAACATGTGGTATATATATATATATATATCACACATATATATATACCACATCATATATATATATGATGGAATATTATTCAACCACAGAAAGGAATGAAATCTTGCCACTGACAACGATGTGGGTGGATCTAGAGAGTATAATGTTAAGTGAAATAAATCAACTGGAGAAAGACTAATATGATATGATTTCACTTATAAGGAGAATTTAAGAAACAAAATAAGCAAGAAAAGGAAAACAATGAGAGAGGGAGAAACAAGCCAAGAAACAGACTCTTAACTGAGAACAAAATGATGGTTATTAGAGGGGAGGTCGTCGGGGTGTGGGTGGTATGGGTTAAATAGGTGATGGGGATTAAGGAGGGCACTTGTTTTGATGAGCACCAGAGTGATACATAGAATTGTTAAATCACTATATTGTACACCTGAAGCTAATATAACACTGTACATTAAGTACACTGGAATTAAAATAAAATAAGTAACTTCA
>PITA01011567.1:47484-58903 GCA_004023965.1 Spilogale gracilis | reverse complement strand
AGAATGGTCTTTAACATAATCAAATGGTTAAATAATATTTAGTGGTACAGGAAAGTTATCTGAAGTTCAAATTTCAGTGTCCATAAATGAAATTTTATTACAAACACAGTCATGAACCTTCATTTACATTTGTCTTTGACTGATTTCAGACTCAGCAGAAAAGCTGAGAAGTCACTGCAGAGATCATGAGACCCACAGAGCCTAAAATGTTTACTATTCAGGCCTTTACAGAAAGAGTTTGCTGACCCACTGTCCTAAATACTTAGGAAAAGTAGGCATTAAAAAAATTGTCATAGTACTTACTTAAATGTTTGGGATTTAAGGTATATTTTTAGTGTTTAATACTTTCTTTTTTTTTTCTCTAAAATTTCTACAATGAATAGATATTATGGCCATATTTGGGGAAATTGGAGAAATTAATAAAAATAAAAGTAACTCATGTGTAGAATCCCGAAGAATATTCTTACATGAGTATTTGCGAGTATCTGCCTTCTCTCTGGAGGCCTCCAGCCTAGCACAAGAGACAAGGGAGTGATTACCAAAGAGAAGGCAGGCTTCCTTTCCAGTCTCCTGTCCCAGTCCTCTCCCCCTCCTTGCAGGCTATAACCATACTCCCTTTATGTCTCTGCAAATAAGCCCCACTCATTCTGTCATCGTGGCCTCTACATTTGCATCTCCCTGGAGAGCCCTACCTCCAGATTTTCACATGGCTGACAACTTTGTCATTGAGATCTTAGCACAAGTGTCACCTCATGAGAGGTCTCTCCTGACTCCTCTGTGTAATGTTGTACACTATCACAGTCAGGCTCCATCACATTTTCCTGTTTTTGTTTTTGTTTTTTTCTTTTTCCCTCTATGGTCATACCACTCTCTGCTTTATTTCATTTGTCTATTTTTATTCTTAATGTCTGTGAGAACCAAAAATCCATGAATGCAGACTCTTTATTGGTCTTCTGTCACTGCTGTATCCTAGAGCATTGAACAATGAATAGCAAAGGACTTAAATAGAGAGACTGAATGAGTAATAAATGTTTCAATTATAACTTTAATGTGTAATGTTATATATGCACTGACATCTTGAAGAATCCCAATGGAAAGCCAAATCCCTTTTGGGGAAAGCCTCTCTAGTCAACAAAATCTCTAACTTTGTGTTAGTCATCTGCTGACAGTTGAATTTTGAATTTAACTGTGCCAGTGATGAAAGAAGTTGGTGGTTCTTATATCTGACATGTTAATATTGCTGATTGAAAGAAAATACTGCAACTGTAAGCAAATTTAATGAAAATAATTAAGAAGAATTTCTTTGAAGAATCATGATTTTTAAGTCCACTAATAATGCTTTATTTTTCTGACCACATGAGGATAACTGGACAAAATGTATGAATGTATACCTAACCAACACCAACAGCATACATTTATTTGATATCTGAGTTTTGAAAGATAAGTGAGAAGTGTTGCTATTTTTAAGAAACAAGAAAAATGAGGGAGGGAAATCTGTGTGATAAGATTATAAAAATGAAATAATATAAAGATAAAATGCATCATCAATATAAAGTTAAGATACTATAATAGCTGAATTTATGTTATAAGAATCATATCCTCAAGTGTTAACTGCTAATGGGAGAAAGTTAGATACTCTTGGGGGTCAAAATGAAACTAAATTTTTGCAATTTAACCTTTTGTCTATGGGATTTCTGAGCTTTCTTTACTGTTTAGTGGAAGACAGATAAAACTCCATGGCTTAACCAAAAAGGAAATTTCTTACAGTCCATTATTCTTAAGGATGAAGATCTGATCCTCTTCTTCATGTTCTAGTCTTGGGAATGTTGTCTCTGATTCTTCTGTTTTTTCCTATTTATTCCTATACATAAATATGTATTCATATAACATCTTTCAAAATATATAAAATCAGCTATTGTCAAAAATTAGTTTACTGGACTTAAGCATTCAGAAAAATAAAAATGTGCACAAGGAAACAAACTCCATAGATGTAGGGCCATGGCAGAATCTTATCCTTTCTCTAAATGTCTTTATCTGTCACATGACTTTGCATTCCTTTCAACTCATAATTCTCATCTATTTTTTTGCATACATCCACTTAAATTCAACATCAATCTTCTTTTTCAACAGGTCTGTACTTAAAGATAAAAATTTGGTAGTAGTGTCAATGGAATGTCACTCCCATGCAATACAGTTGGTGGAGGAGGGGTACATTGCATGTCCAAAAGCAAAAGATACCTCATTTGGGGAGAGGTAGCAACTGTGACCCACTTTCCTTGGAAAATGTTTGGCTGCTTAGTGCAATACAAACGCCCTGGGTCTGTTATGTGGAAAAAATAACGAGCTGTTATTTATCACTCAAAGAAATATTAAAACCCAACTTGGTGGTTCCAGAAGGATATTTAAAGTCCTATCATTATAACTTTGACAGATAAGATGTTTTTGTCTATGCTACTTGGGAATGTCTCTCAAAAACAGCATTCATAATACAACTTACTGTAGTGATTTTTGTAAGCCATGTTAGTTTCTCTTCCTGCACTGTCACAAAGTCAGCTATGTCCACTAAAATCTATTTCTTATTCTTCCTGTGGATAAAATAAACAACTCTACCGTATTCCCTGTTTCCACTGTAGTCAGCTGGAGCCATGGGAGTATGCTAACAATGTGAGGGAATAAATATTACATGCACACCTGCTAGGCCTGGACCATAAACACCTTCACCCTTCTGACTGCCAACTGAACGTCAGCCCAGGCTGCAGAAGGCTTAGCTGTCTTGCTCCCAAACTATCCAGTCTGTGAACGAGGTGTGACGCAAGGTAGCCCCCGACGCTCCCACTGCATAAACAGTTCACCAGACTCTAAGCCATGAACTCCTCTTGCCTCACTAAAATCTTACGGATTATGTTCTATCTTAGTGACTAATTGCAGTAAATAATACAGAAGTCTACAACAATATGTTTAACAGTATCACTCTCCAGCTTTTCTTCCTGGTCATAGTTAAGTCTTTTAATTCCTTTCTCTATTTGCACAAATGAACTTTTAGTGTATAATAGGGAAGAAAGAGTATCTGTTCATCCCTTCAGTAAATATTAATTGACTATGTCCCTTATGCTAAGCACTGTGTCTGATGGACACACAAAGAGGAATTACATAGTGCTGGTGTGTATTATGGCTGAGGGTGTGTGGTTCTGAAGCCCTAGGTGTGGCACCCACTCCACCGACAGCATGGGGATGTGCAGCCCCAGCAGCATCTTTGGCTTCTATTTCTGTAGTATCTTGGGGACTCGTTCTTACTGAAACATATTTCTTTTGACCTCCCAGTGATTCTTCAGACAATTTAATAATTCTCTGTACTAAATTGTTTTTTGCTTAAACTAGCTTCAGATTCTGTTCCCTGAAACAGAAAAAAAAGGACCCCAAGTATTCAGACTTCCAAGAATATACCTTCAGATGTCTCAGCCTTTGAACTCCAGTTTGAGAAGCATTGCATTTAATGTTAAATGTAATTATTTCAAGGTTCACTTGGGTAAATAGCAGGTGATTGCAAATCCAAATTCCAAAGAAGGAATGCAAATTCATTAGCGTTCAATTATATGGCGATCAATTATAATTCAGAATAGGTTCATATTTTTATTAACAAAATGAAACAAAATAAAAAAAAAAACGAGTTAGTGTAAATTTACAGACTCCCAGGGTGCTACTGCTCCAAGATGAAAAAGAAATCCTGGTTTAAAGCATTATAGTGACAAAGTGTTTGGCAGAGTCATGAGAAAGTGCTCCATCAATTTCCACAACTTTAAACTTAATGTTAATGCTAAACCCCAAATGAGATAATAATGTGGAAGTACTCTGTGAAGTGGCAAAGGGCTGTACCCACTGTTGAGAGTTTCATCTACATAAATGCCTCACATTTCCTTGGTGCCATAGTGACAATAGTCCAGTGTCACATTATTATAACTGAAGGATAATTCTGTGCATATTTTGTCTATAGAAGGCATGGATAGAAATTACATAAAGGACCCTTCACTCTACAGACAAGATTCAAGTTAAATAGCGTTTGTATAAACAAAAGAGGAGTCCAATACTTGAATGCCCATAGCTATACAGTAGGTCAAGATAGAGGCCCACATGTAGAACAGTTTAAATTACTGCTTCTCATGTTCTACTTTACTTTGGGGATGTCAAGCTGCAATTGTAACACCTTTCACTAGACTAAACTTGCAACTGAAAATAAATCAATTTTGAGGTGATTGAAATTACTATTGCCTGACTTCCCTTACTTTGTCATTCCACAGGAAGCTACTATTGGCAGTGGATAGAGAAGGAATTGACATTTTTTCTTTCATTTTGTGGCACCACAGGCTTCAAGAGAAATTAATCATAATGCTATTTTTTTCTATGAACAATAATACATGATTTATAAGTTTTAGTATATGTTTTCCATATTTTTGACATATATTTTCCTCAGTTCATATGTTCTCTGAACTCAGTATTAAAATCTCCGTTGAGTTTCCAGACCTTACAATCAAAAACAAAAAAACCTGATATAGTATTTATATGTATATATCAATATGTAATATTGATAAGGTGGGTTTATATAGAGAGAAATAGTGCAGATATATAAATATGAATCCATAGATGACCTACATTTTATAGATCGTTTTCTTGATGAATTTACTCATTAATGATATGCCATTTTCTCTGAATTCATTAATTTTTTAATTCTGCATAGCATTTAGATATTCACTCCTAGAACTTCATTTTTGCCCCCCACTGATTTCTTTAAGCCCTTTCTGCCTTTTAAAGACAATGATGAGAAAAAACTAGTAAGTTGTTTTTATTAACTCATAGCTGTTTTTGTCCCTTTCTTTTGTTCATTCCTTTACATCCAAGCAATCAATGTGTTCTTTTCATTTGTCTCATTGTCTCTCAGATTTCACCTCTTCTTATTTCCTCTGCACCATGCATGTCTCACCTTTACTACCTCACACCTGCACCTTCCTCTTTTCCTCCTGCCACCATCCTCTTTTCCACTCTCCACCTCCACACATTTTTTGACCAGGTGCCAGCCTCTGAAGGATATTCACCACATTCAAAATTGTTCAAGAATCTGTACTCATTCCTACTATCTCTTGCAAATGTTACCAAACTCCAATATTGTTACTCTTATGAAAGAATTCAGGCACTAAAGTGAACAAATGTAAAGTTTCTTTCTTACTCAACATCGTAGAAACTACAGTAGGCTAACCCTCACTGTAAATTGCCAGGAGGGTATAGAGGCTGGGTATAGAGAGTAGAGGGTATCTAACAATTCCCAAATAAAATATGTTATTATTTTGAAGGTGAAGGGAGATAGTATTAATATCCAACAGACTGCTAATGTTTTTCAAAACACCATTAAAGGAATGCTACTCTGTGAAGATCATTGTGAAAAAAACTGCTGTTAAAATCTGACCATCAACTCACCCATTTTTAAAATCTCAGTAATTGTCAAGAGCCATAGGTGTTCTTGTGACACGGTCTACACAAGGCTTGCTCATGTCCACTTCTGTGGAATCATCCCAGCAAAGATGGTCTTCCTTTTCCTTTTCCTCTTCACTAGTTATTGCCAGACTGCTATGATTTAGGTCAAAATCTCAAAAAGCCTTTCTTAATGATTTCCATTTTAGGCTATTATGGTTTATTTTAGAGCCATAGTAGATATGCAATTTTTTACATCTCCATGTAAGAATTAATCCTCTTAGATATCAATCTTGTCTTTCTGATTGCATATAAGCTTCTTTTTTTTTTGGCACACTTTTTTTTTAATAATTTATTTTTTCAGTGTTCCAAGATTCATGGTTTATGCCCCACACCCAGTGCTCCATGCAATTTGTGCCCTCAGTACCCACCACCAGGCTCACTCATCCCCCACCCTCTTCCCCTCCAAAACCCTCAGTTGTTTCTCAGAGTCCAAACTCTCTCATGCTTCATCTCCCTCTCTGATTTACCCCAGTTCACATTTCCTTTCTTTCTCCCACTGTCTTCTTTTTGAAGTGTGAAATTTTTATTTTTTTGCTTAATCTTTACTGTTTATGCCTCTGAAATGAGTTGTGAGTTGTAATCTTTTAAGGTAAAATTTTCCTTTCATAATGGTTCTTTGTATCTACAAATGTAAAATATCCTCCTGACTGCTAAACTGAGGAAGCCCCTATGAATATCCCGGGATACATGTTAAGTGGAAGGTAGCAGCATGGTCAGTGAGCAGCTGACAGTGATAGGATGGCAAGAGACATCCAGTACGTTCATGTAAGTGAACATCATTCCTGACAGCTTATGTATGACACAAGAAAACACCTTGCAATATATAAAAGAAGAAGGAACTAAGCAGTTTTTAACAGGGATTGCATCTATAATGTTTTATAAGCTAAAAGACAATATATGCATATATCCTATGTGTAATACAAATTATGTAAATTTAAGTATCAAGAGATTCAGGCATTTAAGAATGAGATATGTTAGAGTTTTACCATTTGTTAATTTTGAATGATGGATATATGAAGGAGTATTGTGTTTTTTGTAACTTTCTATATATTCATAGTTCTTTTAAAAATAAAGATAGCAAACCATTCTGCATAATTAACAGGATTTCTTTTGTGAGATCAATTTATACTTTGATGTTACTTTATTTGAATCCAATAAATTATTTTGTTTTGAGTCTATATTTCGTAGGCAGCTTTCTGAGTATAATTGCCTCCCTTAGTGACCTAAGTGTACAGCTTTTCATGAGTTATAGTTTTTATTTTAATTAATACTTTAGCATTTTGTTGTATAATTGAACATGGTGATTAAGGGTGCTGACTCCCCATGCGGTCAAAATCTACATATAACTTTTGACTTCCCAAAAACTTAACTGCTGATAGTTTACCGCTGACCAGAAAGCTTACCAATAACACATTTTATATGTTATATGTATTATATGCTATAGAGAAAAGAGTATGTTATTAAGAAAATCATAAGGAAGAAAAATACATTTACAGTACTGGACTGTGTTGAAAAAAGTCTGCAAATGAGTGGACCCACTGTTCAAACTCCCATGTTCAAGGGTCTACTATACCTTGTTTTCTGTACACATGAGTCTGCTCCAGATGGATACATCCATACTTGATGTCCTGAAAAATTGTCCAGCTTTCTGTGTCTGTTAGAATAAGAGACTCTAAAGCAGGGTTTCTTAAAGTGTGGTCGAAGGACAAACTACAGAAGAATCATCTGGAAAAGGATCCAGCTTTTAGGTCCAGTGAATGGGAGTCTTGATGCATGAATCCTAGGCAACTGTGTCTATATTCTCACACACATGAGAAAGAATATTTTCCCTAGACCACTGAGTCAAGGCCCCTTGCTAGTTTTCTTGATATAGGCATCAAGCTTCTCTTGATAATGTTTCAATCTTAGCAAATGATTTTTTTATTGCAACTACATTAAAACTTACTACTTCATAGACACACTGGTGCAAAATTTCCTGTACACCTTATTGTCAAATATTAAAAATAGACAACAACTCTCTTTAAAAGCAGAATTCTGCAATTATAATAGGGAAAGCATGACTTCTTATTATGATACTTGTGGTACAATAATTTCTTTATAATCTTTATGCTTAAGCAAATCCATCTATTCATTGTAAAAAATCTATTCTCTGTATTACTGTGTCATATCACTAAAATTAAACAGAGGCACGGTTAATATTCTTTTAATAAAGAAAACAATAAAAGTAAGACAATAACCTAAGGATTAAAACACATATAATTTTGCCTCAATGCCTTGGACTTTACATATTTATCTAGACATTATTTTAAATAGGACTTGTCTCTGAAAATTTTTTGGTACAGTGTCAAATTGCAAAACTAAAAAAATATATTTTAAAGTGATATTATTCAAGGTATGTTCTGTGGAGCATGAGTGACCTCTCTACACTCTGAAGGAGGATATTTAAGATTTCATTTTGACTAACATTTGAGAACCAATTAGCATTGCTCTGTGTTCTCTGTGTCTTGTCTCCTAGATTTTCTGTATTAAAAGGGCAACATAGAAAAAAAGCTGCAATGGAAACTCTTCTCAGAAATATTTTACTGCTGTCCCTGTAAATACACTCCTGTTCTGCTGAAAGGTAAATCTTAAATAATTTGGAGTAGAAATCTAGGAAGTTTATTTTTATAAAGGTGATAAATGAGGTACTTGTTATCAATAGGAGAATGTAGATCATGGATGTTTGACTTTAAAAATCTTATAAAGATAAGAAATAGATAATTATTACATTTTACATAAAATGCATTCTTTTCTTCATTCAAAATATTCTTAACTCAGTGCCCACATAATTTTGAATGTCATGATAGTTTGCTTTCCCCCTTATAAATAATTAAGTTCTACTAACGTCTATGACTTAAGTCCTTAAAAGAAAGTATTTCCAGTCTTAAAGTCATAATAGGTTTTTAAAAAATATTTTATATATGTAGAAATTCTCTTTTGTGATGAAATCTGTACATTTCACTCTGTAATTTATAGTCCATGCTTAGAAGACATCATTATGTTCCTCGGTGAAGTGATGACACCATTGTTCAGAGGAGGCTGAAGTAAGGGTTTGCATATGTGCCATCGGTGGGGAAGAAGCTGTACAAATTAAAGAAGATGGTCATTTGAATTCCATGTGTCACTCACCCCCAACAGTAACATGAACAGCTAGATAGGTGGATAGTTAGGTAGCTAGCTAGTTAGAGAGCTAGTCAGCTAAAGAGCTAGATAAAGAGCAGAGAGACTATATAAACACTATAAACACATGTGTTTACTATCTGTACTACATATGGATATGCAATATGTACTTATTTTTCTTGGTGCCTGTAAACAAGAAGAATGCACTTTTGGTTTTGCTGTTTATTGTTACTTTTCCCGCTCCCTCCTCAGTTTCTCAGGAGCAGAGGTTAATTTAATCCTAATGCACAGGCATACTGTCATCCTAGGTCAGTGCAAGGTCCCTGTCCTCTTTTACACTCCCTCCATCCCAGATCACCATTTACTTTCTTCTCTCCCTTTCCAAAAGTACCTCTTACAATGCATTTGATATATTTTCCTGCATATATGAGGTAAAAAAATTTATTTTCATTTTTTAAACTCTAACTTCTAAGAAAATTTTATTTGTTTATTTGAGAGCGAGAACATGAGCATGGGGGAGAGTCAGATGGAGAGAGAGAAGCAGACCCCCACTGAGCAGGAAGCCTGACGTGGGGGGCTTAATCCAAGGACCCTGAGAACATGACCTGAAAGGAAGGCAGACACTTAACCAACTGAGTCACCTAGGTGCCCCTAAACTCTAATTTTATTAAGGAGTTAGAGACCATTTTGATGAGCTTAACATTCAGTTCAGCGTTTGCCAAGGTCTTATCCAAGGAAATGTAGAAACCTCCATGTGCTATGAACCTTCCAGGCCATGCTTTAGGCCTCTTCTAGAAATTTTCTCATTTAATTTTCACTACAATTATAATTCACTTTGAAAGGCCACATATGAGGCATGAGAAAACTGAAGCTCAGGGTGGCTGAGAGCTTTTTTCTAATTTAAAATAGGAAAAAGCTGTGGTAGTGCTGAATAATTTCATGATAATAAATCCTTTCTGAATGAATGAAATAAAAACCGCATGCACGAATAAATGAATTAATATGAAGCATCTTGCCTCTAATGAGCTTATATTTACCATCTGGGGAATATTTACTGTCTGAGAAAAGAAGAACAATTGGGATACAATTGGGAAATTCAAATCTGACTAATAGTAAAGACCACATGTATTATTTAGATAAATTGGGCTATATGAAATCAAGGGAGGTGAGATCAATATGAACAATTTTGCAGGTCGTAAACATACACACAGTTGTGAGTTTGTGAATGAAGCCTTTGAGGCTAGGTTAGAAGAGCACAGAAAATATTAGAGAAAAGTAAAATGCTGTTTTCCTGTTGGCTTTTTGTTTTATTCAACATACACAAAGCAAATATCTGCTGATTGAAGCCCCACTTATGCCTAAGTCAATAAAATGGATGGCAGAACCGCAAGCAAAGCCTTTATGGTTCACGATGCCAATTTCATAATCAATAGCACTAGCAAAAGCTGCAGTGACTGATATTGACTAATAAGATGCACAGAAATGAACAATGGAGGTTGTTTCCTATATGTTATCTTATTTTCTCTCCCTCACAGAGCCATGTCATAATGAAGCGGGTTCATCACTATTGGTCTGGCTGGACTTAACCTTTATTAGCCACCCACTTTTAAAAAATTTCTATGAAGTGATTTACAAAGACAAAAATCTGTGCACTCAGCTCTGTTATGGATAAAATTTAATCCATTTATAAACTTCCAACAACAAGCTTCCTACACAACTTCTGTATATTACTATGTTTGTATGAGCCTTTTGTAAAGAATAAAATGATATTGGTTTTTCTACATTAGAGTTGAGTGAATTATTTGGACAATTTAATAAAATGGGAATATGCTGTGATTAAACTTTAATTATATAAATATGTGATTACTGATAGATTGACCTTCACATATATGTTTGAAACCCTGCAGACATGCTTTTTATACCATTCCTCTCACCTGTATTTTAATTTTTATTAGTGGCCCTCATTGAGAAGGGAAATTTTTTTCTCTACCCTTAAAACTTCTGGCTGATCTAAGAATTAAATTGACACGAGACAGACTAACAGAAGAAAACCAAATTTAATTACATTATATATGCACAGGGAATCTGTAAAAATATGTGAGCTTCCAAAGATAGGCAAAATGAGATATATATGGCATCCTGAACCAAGGAGAAGAGCTAGGGGTCTGGGACTTCAAAGGGAAGGAAAACAATTCATAGGAAGAAGAAAACAAATAAATGTTTGGTAAACAAATGTTTTCTGGGCCATACAGAAACAATGGGACATAGAGAGGAATTTTAAGAAACAAACTTGGCTAAGTTCCTCCCTGTCTACCATTCTTTATTCATGTTATATTTTAGGTTTCTCAGATAATAGCTCCTGTCCTGGAGAGGGGCTCTATCTAAATTCTCTTAGGCAATTAGGGGGACTTGCAAAGCTTCATCCCGAGTCATCCAGACCTTGATTGGTTTCAGCTTGAAAAATCTGCATGCCAAAATAGCACATCTTGGAAACACTGATTTTGAATGCCTAGAACCCCACAACCTTTGTTAAATTGAAATAATTCTTTCTTAGACATGCTGCATAGTGCACTAGTTTAGAGACAAAATCTGGCATCAGAAAACCCTGGGACTGAATCCTGACTATGTTATTTACTAGCTTCGTGTAACACACTAAACTTTTTTTTTTACCTGAAACAAGCAAAAAAAGGAAAAAGAGGAAGAAGAAGACTAAGAAAAAGAAGGAGGAGGAGGAGGA
>PITA01011567.1:26982-47384 GCA_004023965.1 Spilogale gracilis | reverse complement strand
CAAAGAGATGTTTGAAACTGAAACAAGCTATCCAGACAATTCAGATTTTACAATTTGGATATGAACAATAGAATTGAAGTACTGACAAAAAAAAATCAATTATCTATTTCAATTTTCTGGCTGAGACATGCCCTAACTTTGTTAAAATGTAGTTAGACAGACAGATGAAATATGTGCATTTATAGAACAGTTATCACTTTGGTTTTGCATTATTCACTCTTCCTCATTTGTTCTCTAGTACTTGACATGCCTTTAATGCATTTTTAGTTTGGACGATTTATTAATTGAAATTTCAATTATTCTAAAGTTATCCAGGAAGATTGGAAGCTGCCAAATTTGTTTTTTTCTTTGAAAACTTCATTGTGCAGTAATATTCATAGCTACACCCACTCTCCAGCAATTTTGAGTTTTGTGGAATGAGTCATGCAGACATATGCATGTGTATTTTTATCTGGCTAGAAAATGTCATGCCCATCGAATTCTCAGTCTTCCAAATACATGCACTTCTGGGCTTCAAACCTCTTTCTCACATGCATGGAATGCAAGATAAGGAATACTGTTCTATAATGTATGTAAGTTATTTTTTAAAACACTCAATGGAAGCTATTTGGTGCTTTGCAATGTTCTTTTAATAAGAAATACCATTGTATTTATAATTTTTAATAAACCATTTTTATCAAACCTAAGAGAAAAATATGCACAGATCATTGTTTGTGATACAAAATGTGAGGAGTCTACATAATGATTAATAGATATATTTTGTTATTTTTGTTTGATATCACATACTGTATGAAGTAACACAAAATATGCAAAGATGGGCATCTCATGTTTGGATAGTTCTAAGAAAGTTGATCGAAGCCATGGCCAAATTGATCAAAAATATTTTTGAATGATAAGAATTTCTTAAGTTGAATTTCCACATTGATTAATGAATGTCTGCTATATTTACTATCATATTAAATACCCCATAATAAGTTGGTTTGCTATCAATAAAACAACTACTTCCCCTTATTACTTTTATCTTTTGAAAATAATTTTATATTATCAGCTGTGTTTAATGTTCTTTTGACATTTCCCTCACCCTGATACTTCTTAAAATCTTGAGAAAATCAAATAGTTTGGTTCAAGATTATCTTACAGTCTATACTGACCATTGAGTTACTTGAAGCAACCTAATCTTACTGATCTTGCTGTACATTCTAATTTCCTTCATCAGGCTGATGCAGAACAAAAATAAAGATAGTTTGCTTTTTCAGATACAATAAAATCAAAACACTGCAAAAATAGTGACAGCGCCCCTCAACACACACCTATCTACCCCATCTGCACCAAATGTCAAACTTACTTGACTCCAGGCCAGAAGTCAACCTTATTTGTGTGAAACTCAAATACGTCTGCATTCTGGCCACAATCGCTTTTCAGCTTAGTCTTCATACACTGCAGACATGACTCACCCTTTCCTCAAGCACTGAACACTTCCTAGCTTCTGCTCATGCATGGTTTAGGGAAAACCAACATTGTAAATTGACTAAAGGACTGGTTACATGGCTGGAAATGAGGAAGATAGTACTGGATCCAGGTTATAAAAGGTTTTGATCCTCTGGCTATATATTTTGAGTTGCTTCTATTAAGTGATGAAAAGATATTCAGGATCTTATAGTAAGAAAGTCCTGGAGAAAGATCAGCTAGGCAACAGTCTATAAGAAAGTTTAGAAAGCATAAAAAGATGATAAAATACTGAATGAAGAAAATGCATCTACGTGGAAAGGACGTAGACTATAGTACATTGGCAACAGCATAAATTCATGTTCTTGCTGCCCTCCTTACCAGCTGTATAGATTTGGACAAGTTACTTAATTGCTCTGGTCTTTACCTTCTTTTATCAATAAGGATAATATAGCCACTACTTAAGGATTTGTATAAAGATAGAGATTAAACAAAATAGCACAAAGTATTTCCTAGCTCATGGAGAGTCCTCAAGAAATATTGCCTATTTCATTATTATTATTATGGTAAGGTCAAATGAATTTGATAACATATTGGCTATGGATGCCAAGACAAAAGAATGAATAAAGAATCATTCTAAGATTTCTATCATGAGTGACTAGAATAAGAATGACATCAACAGAATCTGAGAATACAGGAGGTGAAAGAGCTATAGAAAAGAAGATAATAACCACATTTTTCATTGTATCTTTTATCTGAAGAGTTGCTGGGATGGCCAGATGAAACTTACTCAGGCAGTTAGAGCTAGAGGCCCTTGTAGTCAGGAATGAACTACTAACCCACCATGTTGTAAAAAGGCTATGACCAGATCCTGTATTTTTAATTGTGCTTTTGATTTTTTTATGCAGTGAATTAGTTTTCACTAAACTGATCATCATGATTATATAGGAATCAAAGTCTGTCTTGAATGAAATATAATGAAAGAGACATTATTTCCCAGTCAAGGCTTATAGTCTCAGGGATACAGACTCTGAGTCATTTCTTACACTTATATAATTGTATTGTACTTTTTTTTCTAGAAGAATGCAAGCATAATTTTGTGCATTTTTATCTACCAAAAAAAAATGTTTCTATTGCCTCAGGAACACTAAAGATGACTCAGGGAATCTCCCATAATCAAATCAGGGAATCTTCTCAATGTTGATGACTCCAGAAATTGAACTGTGCTATTTGGCTTTAGTTGGATTCTCAATGAAAATGATATTATTCATATTCTGGTGATTTGCCAACACGTTCACTGTAACAATTATTCTAAAATATTTCCTGTTTCCTTCACCTGCTTATCCCATTCTTTTACCTGTCTCTTTCAGATGATCACAGTTCCTCTTTCTTTTGAAAACTAAGTATGATTTCTCAATCTTGTCTATTTTGTGGAGAAAAATTGGTATGATCTCTCTCATCTTCTCCAATCCCTACCTTGCTCACTTTATGGGGCAGCTGGCTGGCTCAGTTGTTTAAGCATCTGATTCTTGATTTCAGCTCAGGTCATGATCTCGGAGTTGTGAGACTGAGCCCTACATTGGGCTCCATATCAGGCATGCAAACTGCTTGGGATTCTCTCTCTCCCTCTGCTGATTCCCCCCTCACCCCCGCCATATCCCTGCTCCCACTTTTGTGCTCCCTCTCAAAAAAAAAAAAAAAAAGAGAGATACTTTGTTTTTCTCTTTTGCTGATTTATGAGGTACATGTTTCAAAATTGTGACCTTCTAGAATAACTCCAAGATCTGACCCCCTAGTTATCTTTTCATTTTAGCATCTTCATTCTCACTGCCTCTGCCCTTAACCATATTGGGTCTATAGTTTCTGAATCACAATGAACAATGTATCAATGTTCAATGTATCAAATGTTGTAACAATGCACAATGAATGTGTATCTCATAACAGAAAATAGTAAAATCATATTCCCTCAAATATTGAAATTCCCAGGATACCTTCAATAATAAAGCAATGCAAATAAGAAGTTATTCACATTATCTTTATCCTCACCCATAAGAAAGAGGTGTTTCTTCTCCATGCTTATCATCTTTAGTTCCTATTTTCTGCATGTCTCATAAGATGTTGGTCCTACAATGCCTTATGTTGGATTTACTTCTATGCTTTCTATCTTGCTACACAGCAAACACCTTGAAACCTCACTTAATTTTTCATATATTCTTACATGAGTATTGATCATAATGTAATGATTGAAGAAAATTTACTTGAGGCAGAGTTGCATTAAGATCCTTATTTTAAAAAGAAAACATAAAAATGAAGGCTATGCATAGGGGTAATAGCTGATCTTTTATGTGAACAAAGAACACAGTAAGTCCCATCATCTTGATATTTTCAGGCATGCTAAGGGAAGGAAAGAAAAATAACTATATTGCATTCATTATTCTTATTGAGTTCTATCACCTGATTAGACATGCCATCTGATTTAGTTATTCCATAAACATATTAATATGGATCTTAGAATTTGCCCTTCCTTCCTATCTCTTTCAAAGACTGAATTTTTATCATTGAAAGTAATTTCTTTATGAGAGGAGAGGAAGATGAGGGAATTGCTGTTCGAAGGATATAGAGTTTCCTCAGATGGAAATATTTTAGAGATTTCTGTACAACACTATGATTATACTTAACACTACTGGACTGTACACTTTTTTTTTGCTAAGAGAGTAGATCTCATGTGCTCTTTGCCACAATAAAAATTATAATTTCTCTGACATATGTAGGTCTTTCAGTCTTCACCAACTTACTTATAAAATGCAAATGTCCCTAGAAAATCATACATTCCATCTCCTGTGTTCTATAATAGTGCTGTGCAAAGTGTGGTCCAATGACTGGTGCTGGTCTATGAACTATTGTTACTGATCTATAATATGTACAAAAAATTGAGAGCATGAACTTAGAAAATTTTATAGAAATTTGACTTCGTTACATTTAAAAATTTTATTTTTCAACAGTGTTTCTCTACAACATATTAGAGGGAAATAAGAAGGAAAGAAAGGTCTTTCTTCACAGATAATTTGCTTCTCACTGGTAACTTGTTCCCAAGATCTGTAATGTTAGAACTTATGGATACAGCTTGATGCTTGAAGGATTTTTAGTACAAGAAAATGGAAATAATTACTTTCTATAATGGAAGTTCCCTTGTGGAATTCAATGCCCCAGAAGATACCACAAGCTGAAAAGCTGAATAGGTATAACAGACATGTAAATAAATTTAAAGTTGGTGGAAAATTTTGCTATATCCACAGTTGTAATAAAGGGTGGCCCAGGATTATCTTTAATTTTTAAAGCAAATTTTGGAAGATCATAGATCCCTTTGAGAATCTGATGAAAAACATTATTCTTGAGGAAGAAAAAGTTTAAAAGGTGCATATGAACAAATAATTTTGGGATATTCATAGTTTGAGTTGGAGGTAATCTGTGTACAAACATTGTAAGTTCTCATCACAAGAAAAGAAACTTCAACTAGATGTGGTGATGGATGTTAACTAGACATGGTGTAGTGATCATTTCTCAATATATACAAAATCAAACCATTATGTTGTGTACCCGAAACTAATATAATGGTATGTGTAACTTATACCTCAATAAAAATAAATAAAAATAAATACACAGTATGACTTTGGGCATTCAAGGTGTCTACCCAATGGGAGTTTAGGCTAACTTTGAACCAGAATTGCTTTCTCACCACATAGTGAACATGGTGGAACTCATTTTGATGGCCCCAGCCTGGTGAGACACAGAAGTTGGTGTTGGGAATAGGAAACACTAAAGTAAGCAGGAGGAGACAACGAGCTTCAAACTAGAGAAAATGCTGCTGCTGCAAAAATTTGTGGGGTTTTTTTGTTTGTTTGTTTATTCTGATAACAGATATCATAGAAAGAACTGTCCTTGCCCTATAAGTTCTGCTCTTAATTTCCCCACTTCCCACCCATGAATTAGACTCTCTTTTATCTCACTTCCTTACTTTTTCATTTCTTTGGTGACCCTTACTCATTTTCATGACTCAGAATAATGACGGTAATGAGAAAATAGTGATAATACTGATAATGATTGTTAACATTCACTGAGTGGTTTTTTAGGTAATATCATACATCCATCCACCCCCCACACACACACACACTCACACACACACCGCAGAGGTATATGAAATTTTCTCTTTATAATACCCCATAAAGGAGGCACCACTTTACAGATAAAGAAAATGTTGAACAAAGAGATTAATTAATTTGTTCAAGATAACATAGCTATTAAGATAGAAACAGAATAGAGATATCATTTTGGCTGAGAATATTTCTGGGATAGATTTCTTTCCTTCCTTGCATGCTCTCAAGTAGCCTGTATTGATCACATTATAAATCTAATAAGAGTTACAGTTTATAATAGCCTGAAGTTGATGGGATACTTCCCTAACTAGACCAAATTCCAGAGGGGGAAGAGACTATTTTGTCATGTTTTTAAGTATCTCTTGTAATAAGCACAGAATAGCTAGCAGAGAAGAGGCAATAAATAAATATTTGTTGAATACAAGTATAAATGGATGAATAAGTGCTTGGATGAATAAATGAACGTAATAATTAAAGACTGTGTAATCAAAGGCTGAATAAATGCATTTCATAATTAAGGACTACAAGTAGTAACAAAAATCCTGCTCGAAGAAGTGACATCCTTGTTTTTCAACTTGGTTGATGAAGGTTATTTCTGTTGTTTATGGAACAATGAACTGCGTTTCCCTTGACTACTCTGGACAGATCCTCCAACCACAAATTAACAGTAACAATGGAATGAGGGACCATAAGCTACTCATCTCCATTTCTCTGTATCAACTGATTGGACACTCCCACATTGAACAGGAAGATCTATCACAATAAGAATGAGAAAAATCAAACAATATCTTGTTTGTTAATCTACATGGTATCAAATACCTTACATGGGACTTTCTTCTTTTAGTGAATTGTCAGCCACAAGTCAATTTAGTTCTTTTTAGTAATAACCCTGATTAATGATGTAAATTATGAATACAACCTTTCCTCGAGAGAAGAGATTTTTACAATGGCCTGTTCACTGCATCCTTCTTCCAATTTTTCCCTTCTGGTCCATCACACAAACATCAGATTTTTCTTTCAGCATTGTGCTTCCCTGCTCAAAATCTTTACTTACTTTCTCAGCTACAATATCAAGGTCAGACTTCTTAGCCTGCTGTTCAAGGCTTTCTGAGTTAATCCAAATTTGTGTTTCTCTTATTCTCTTATTTTTTATTCCTTCCTTACATCATCCTTCTGTTTTATGGTCTTCTGAACGTACCTTGCTCAATCTACATGGTACTGTTGTGGAGTGAACTGGGGACACCACGGGCCCTGGGGCCTCACCACAGCCACCCGGAAGTTCTTGGTCTTGTCAGGAGAATTCAAGGACAGAGATGAAGCACAGCAGATGAGTAACACAAGTGGGAAAGTTTATTAAAGGGACAAGTGCACTCTGGAGATGTGAGAGCCCCTGAGCTCAAGAGAGCTGCGCCCCCTGGGGGTTGGGTTTCTCTCTTTTATAGATAGTTGTGAACTAGGGGCAGAATATTTATTACTTGGGACAGGGATCAGGGTTTTGCACTTTTTCTTGCTAATTTGGTCAGGGTTTTTCTTCATGGTGTTTGACATCCTGGGCCTGTCTGGTTTAATCCAATTTCTTGTGGAATGCTGCCGGGACAGGCATCTGAGCTTCCTGATAGCTAGCCATGATTTCCTCTGTGCTGGCCCCCAGGTATTCTGTCCAAACCTAAGTAACTGCCTACTCTAATAGTACCATGCAGAGTTAAATAATAACACTGAAAAATCTTCCCTCTTCCTTTTTGAATCGCCCTGTTCTACTTGTCTTAATAGGCCTAGCATAAACTCCATCATCTCTACTGAGTGCTAAAGATTATACTTATTTTTATTTTTTTCTCCTTTTATTTTTGACACCATTATTTAACATTCTGTTTTATATTATCTATGATATTCTCTCTCTATATATTTTTTTCTTCTCTCTTTTTTTTTTTTTAAGATTTTATTTGACAGAGAGAAACACAGCCAGAGGGGGAACACAAGCAGGGGGAGTGAGAGAGGGAGAAGCAGGCTTCCTGCCGAGCAGGGAGCCCGATGTGGGGCTCGATCCCGGGTCTCCGGGATCATGACCTGAGCCAAAGGCAGTTGCCCAACCAACTGAGCCACCCAGGTGCCCCAAAGGCTATTTTTTTCTTCTCTTAACCTTAATGGTCAGCATCATAAGGGCAGAGATCATGTCTTACATTTATGTTATATTTTATATGATCTTTAGTTTCAACAATGAGTATCTAATAAATATGTGCTGAATGCATGTGCTTATGCTCCTGGTATAAATGCCTGAGGAGAGGTGCTCAGAGCAGCACATAATCCTAGACAGAAAACTTGCCAGGCTGAGTCATTCAGTAGCTGCAACATGTTTGCAATGTATATCCTTCTCTGGCTGTATGAATTCGGAATAACAGAATCTCAGTTTGAAGTATAGTGAATAATTTTGTACTGTTTTACAATGATTTATCATTTATTTGTTTATCTATCTATCTATTTATTTATTTTAGAGATAGAGTGAGAGAGAGGGGGGGGAGGAGCAGGGGAAGAGGGACAAAGGGACTTCATGCTGAGCAGGAAGCAAAATGTGGGGCTCAATCCCAGGACCCTGAGATCATGACCTGAGTCGAAGTCAAGAGTCGGAAGCTTAACTGACTGAGCCACTCAGGAGCTTTGCCTTCTTGTAACTTAATAATGCATCTTAAAAACTATTGCTCTGTATGATTCCTCCCTTTGGTTTTATACAGATAAAGTGGTTTTTGCTGCAAGTAACAAAATGGCTTCAATAATAAGGAAACAATCATACCAAAAGGAAAAAAAGAGAGAGAGAGAGAGAGAGAGAGAGAGAGAAAAAGAAAAAGTTCAGGTAGAATAGTTTCAGATTTGGTTAATTTTGTAAGCCAGTGATGTCATCTGGTGCAAGGTTTTTTCCAAGTTTCTGTTTTCATGCCTCCTACTAATGTAATCCCCTTAGGCTGAGTTTCTTTTTAATTGCAAAATGGCTGTTACAGATTCATCCCTTTGTTGAAATATCACAGTGTTCAGTGGGAGAAATAGAATCATTTCTTCTTTGGTCACTCTATTTAGGCATGAAGAGCTTTTCCTGCAGCCTCTAGCAGATTTCTTCTGTCTTATTATTTGCAACTGGAGTACGTGCTCACTTCTACCCCAATAGATGGAAAGAAGAAGAACACTACTGTGTTTGCCTTGGTTCTGGAAGAATTCTGATCATGTGAGGTTAGCAGATCGATATTAGAACAAAAGTGAGGCTCTTAAGTGCTCTAGAAGTGGAAATGTCTGCTAGTAAAACAACCAACAGAGGGGCTTAGAGTCCAACATGTCAGTAGCCAAGGACCCAATTTCAGAATTACAGTTCTCCCTGTAATGTCTGTTTTCAAAGGGTTGAATAGGCCAATGCATATCCTGACTCAGAAGGATACCATCCAGCTGATCAGTGGTTGGAATCCTCTGCCAGAAATTTTAATAGTCTTAATGACTGTACATTACATATATTGTTTGCATTAAATATTGGCTGTGACTAAGCCTAAGATTCTCTAGGGCACTTTTTAAATAATAAATTTTAGAGTAGATGACTTTCTAAGCCAACTTGTAAATTAGAGAGATCTTATGCTCAGTTATCCACACCTCTCCATTCTGTTCCTTTCTTTCTCTTAATTAGATACCTTTAAACCTCCTTCCAGAGGCCCAAAGCTATGCCAAAATCTGCTTATTAGAAGTTTTCTATTGTCAGTCAGTCACCCTGGAGGGTGAATTTGAGCATTTTTGGATTATGTGTATTACCTGGATTATGTGAATTAAAAATTAATCTTTAATGGTAGAAAAAGGGAAGTTTGGGTTTTAGTGTCAAAATTGTCAATATTAGCTAAGATTGTGCACAATAATTTAAGAGATTTCATGAGTTTTCTAGCACCCCACGCTACTCATTGTAAGTCGAAACTTGTTGAAAGCATATTTTAATTAAACCAGATAAAACGTGTGTGGGCACATACCCCTGTGTCTGTGTATGTGTGTGCCGAAAGTTCAATTGACGAAACAGTTTTGAGATGTACGTCTTATATTGTGCTCCTAATTAGTTTCCTATACACTATCTCCATCAGTTTATAGAAATTTTACTTTAAATGTATAAACAAAGTAATTAAGTTCAGTATATAGGAAAGCAGATATATATATATAGTATAGTGTTGTTTTCAAACCACTTGGAAATAATTTTGTTTCTGACCAACTGCTTCTAAAAAAAATACTTTCTCAAAGATTATAAAAAAGTAATGTCATTAAATATTTTCACGCTCCATTTCTTGCTTTTTAAAGTTTGTTTCAATTTATATCATCTGCTTAATGGAGCTAAATGCTAGGCATACAATACCCAAAGTCACCAAAGTGTACAGAGTTGTCTAGTGAGTTTCGTGTAAATGTTAAAAAAGGAAAACTTAAATTCTGATGATGTAAGATTTTTGACATGCTTTCTGCCTCACTAACTACAATATTCTTTTTCTACATTTCCTTTGGATAGATTGATAGGAAAACTATTTGTCTCTAATCTGTCAAGGAGAAATAATACTAATTAGAATAAAGTTTTCAATAGAATAAATTATAAATTCCACAAATAAATTATGATTTCTCTATCAAGTCAACTTATGAGAAGTTAAAAGACATATGTTATATACAGAGCTTTAACTAAAAGATTAATTTAGAGCAAAAATCCTTTGTGAAGTCTCCTGAAACTCAGCAATATCTAGCACAGAAGGAGAACCTCCCAATTTGGACCCCACAAATTATTTACAGGGTTCATACTTCTATTTCACTCACCACAGTGCACTATATTTATTTCTGTGTTTTTCTCAACCTCAAACATTTGGAATTCAGGGGCCATTTCTTTCTTTAAAAAGAATAATGTATTTTATTTTTTCAGTGTTCCAAGATTCATTGTTTAGGTCCCACACCCAGGACTCCATGAAATCCATGCCCTCGATACCCACCACCAGGCTCCCCCATTCCCCTACCCCCATCCCTTCCCAAACCCTCAGTTTCCTGTTTCTTAGAGTCCAAAGTCTCTCATGCTTCATCTTCCCCCAGCTCACATTTCCTTTCCTTCTCCCACTGTCCTCCATGTTACTCCTTATGCTGCACAGGTAAGTGAAACCATGTGATACTTGACTTTCTCTGTTTGGCTTATTTTACTCAACATAATCTCCTCTAATCCCATGATGTTATTACAAAAGTTGGGTATTCATCCTTTCTCATGGAGGCGTAATATTCCATTGTATATATGGACCACATCTTCTTTATCCATTCATCTGTTGATGGGCACCTTGGCTCTTCCCACAGTTTGGCGATTGTGGACATTGCTGCTATGAACACTGAGGTACATATGGCCCTTCTTTTCACTACATCTGCATCTTTGGAGTAAATATCCAGTAGTGAAATTGCAGGGTCATAGGGTAGCTCTATTTTTAATTTTTTAAGGAATCTCCACACTGTTTTCCAAAGTGGCTGCACCAACTTGCATTCCCACCAACAGTGTAAGAGGGTTCCCCTTTCTCCACAGCCTCTCAGGGATTATTTCTAAATAATCTCTGAGTTCCCAATACTCAGCCAAGTATCCAGATCACACAGGTGCTCAACACCCACTAGAAACATATCACTCATGTTTGATGCCTTACTTCAGACCACTTAGGATACACAGTTAGAATCAGAGTTATGCTGGACCCTCCATAAAATGGGATAACAGTGAGAAGTCAAGCCATCTTGTTCATGGCCTTTCCTCTTTGTAGTCTGAGGCACTATTAGAATACCTTTATATTCTGCCTTTTCTCATCTCTGGATTCATTCACTCATTCATATTATATTTCTTTGGTATCTAGCATATATGTCAGCTAATGCCTCAGGTTCTGGCATCCATTTGTGAATGAAGTAGACAAAATCCTATTGTTGTGAGGCTTACATTCAATTTGGAGAGCAGATAGCAGAGAAATAATCAAATGGTTATATAACATAATGTCAGGTAGTGATAAATGTCATGAATAAAGGGACAGAAAGTTTCAAGAGACAATATTTTTAGATTAAGTGATTGGGTAATGTTTCTGAGGTGATAGTAGTTGATTAGAGACAGTGGATATCCGGGAGACAATTTAAAAAAAAACTTATTTATTTATTTATTTTAGAGAGGGAAAACATGCGTTCTAGCAAGAAGAGGGGCAGAGAGAGATGGAGAGAATCTCAAGCCGACTCCCCACTGAGCATGGAGCTCACATGGGGCTTGATCTCACAACCCCTGAGATCAAGACCTGAGCTGAAATCATCAAGGGTTAGATGCTTAACCAACTGCACCACCCAGATGCCCCATATTGGGGGGAGAATATTCTAAGCAGAGATTAACAAAAGCAGACTGGAGGCAGAGCAATTGTTATATGCCTGACAAATAGTAAGAAGAATCTTGTGGCTTTAAAAGAGTAGGTGGAAAAAAGAATGGTAGGAATTGAGGTCAGAGAAGTCTTGGACATCTGACATTATAAGATTGAAGGTAATGGTGAGGATTTATTCTGATCTATACACACATATCCATATATTAATATATTTGGACATTATTTTAATATAGCATGGGAAACCACTGACGGTTTTAACTAGAAGGCTATGATTTATTTTTGAAATGAGTTTTCTGACCTCTTTGTGAATGATAAATGGGAGGAAGGCAAGAGTGAAAACAGATAGACTAATTAGAAGACAAATTGTCATAGTCGAGGCATGGCATGGGATGATAGCAAGTGGACTAGAAGAGTAATAGTACAATGAATGTGAAATGGTTAGTTTCCAGATTCATTATGAAGGAGATCCAAGGGGAAATATGGATAGATTAGGTGAAGGCTCAGAAAAAGAGAAGGTGAAGAGTGGCTCTATGACTTTTGGCCTGAGCAATTGGGTGAATGATGGTGTTATTTAGTGAGATAGGACACACTGCGGGATGAGCAGGAGGAAGGCAGAGAAGAAATGGTTTTGAAGCAGAGCAGCAATCATGAATTTATCTTGGGACATGAAGTTTATGATGATTATTAGAAACCCAAATGTACTGTCCTGGATTTTAGAGAAATGGGCAAAGCTGGAAGTTTTTAAATTGGGGAGTTACTAGTGCCTTTGATGCAAAGATTCAGATGAACTCACCTAGGAGTGAGTGCAGAAGAGATGTAAGAGGACAGAGACATGAGGTGCTCCAAAATTTATAGATCACAAAGAGGAAGATATTCTAGCAAAGGATACTGAGAAGAGGCAGCTATTGAGGGAAACCAGGAAGATGTGTTGTCAGAGAAGTAGAAAAGAAAAGAAATAAATAAAAGAAAAAGGGAAACAGAAGGAAAAGAGAGGAGAGAGAGGAGGGGAAAGGAGAGGTAAAGAGGGGACAGGAGGGGAGAGGAGAGAAAGAAATCTCACTATCACTGGATAGTGAGAACCTAGTTTACTTTTTGCTTTGAATGCTTTCTTTTCATTTTTTATAAACTCCCAAAAAGTGACATTGATCTTGTGACTAACCTATGTATTAGAAATATTCGGTTTGGGAACACAGTCCATCTCCCCAAATTGTAAAGCATGTCTAAATGGTCCATTATAGGATGTGGTGTTCCTGCTTCCATCAGTTAGTCACTTAGCTTACATTTAGCACCTTACTTTGCAACATTGCTAAGCAGCTGTACAGTAAGTGGCCCAGAGGTTAGATCTATGTCTATTACATTTATTTAGACTCAGGCTCTGAAAGACGTTTTATCTAGTAAGGTCAGTTTTGCTATAATTTATAAATGCTTTGAAAGTAGTGGTATTAAATATCTTCTTACTGGACATCTTAACAACTAGTTCCAGTATTTCCTATTGTTTACTTAAAATACACTGACTAGGGCGCCTGGCTGGCTCAATAGGTTAAAGCCTCTGCCTTAGGCTCAGGTCATGATCTCAGGGTCCTGGGATCCAGGCCTGCATGGGGCTCTCTGCTCAGCAGCGAACCTGCTTCCTCCTCTCTCTCTGCCTGCCTCTCTGCCTACTTGTGATCTCTCTCTCTCTGTCAAATAAATAAATAAAATCTAAAAAAAAAAAAAATACACTGACTAATAACAATAGTCACAGATCACTCCCAGCCGTAGGCTTCTCAATGTCTGCACCCTTCCATTTCCTCTTAGATTAGGCTGTTTCTCCAATTGCACTTATCAGGGCAGTATTAACTTGATGAGATATTTGTAAGTTGATATACCATGAAAACAAAATTTACTGCATTGTTAGGTATTGAGGAATATGGATTGGTAAAATAAGTCTGAGGCTTTGTTGTTGGAGAGAGAACTAAAAACTAGGATAAAATTATAAAGATTAAAGAAGAATTGTAGCCAAGTCCTGAATTACAATCAAGTTTTGAATCCAGATTGCTTTCCTTGTCTCTTCCAGCGCTCATTAAATTGACAAGGGAGAAGGAGGAGGGCAAAAGGAGGAATGGAAGGATGCAAAAAGAAATCCATAGAGAAAGAAATAAAAAAAAAAAAGAAATGAGAAAAAAACAAATTGGAACTAAAAAGATGTACTTCAGATGTGATTCGTGTGCAATAGACAAAGAAAAACTTGAATTAAATCCAGAGAAAATGCCACATGTCTGCATCTCTATATCAAATATTCACAAATGAATGCGCCTGTATGTCTTTAAAGTTAAAACTGTTTAAGAAATGTCTGTTTCATTTTTATTAGATACAATGTAAAACTAACTTTTTATATCTACCACTGATTTCCCTATTATATTGGTATTTGTGTGTAGGTATTTATTTTTGGCTTACAGTAACTGATTAGGTTTTATTTTGCTTTTTTGTTTTTTTTTAAAGTGGGCTCCATGTCCTACATGGGCTCAAACTCATGACCCTGAGATCAAGAGTTGCATGCTCTACAGACTGAACCAGCCACGTACCCTAATAATTGATTACTTTTGTTTTAAAGGGGCCAAAATTGCTGCAAAACAACCCAGCAAAAAATAGCTTATTATGATGAAAGAATTTAACAATCAGTTGACCTGTGTCTTTGAACCTTTCATCCTCTTCTTGTCATTATATATGCATTCATTCTTGTCATTACATATTCATTTGAATAGAGTTTAAAGTTAAATTTATTTATTTTATTTAGTTTTTTAAAGATTTTATTTATTTGACAGACAGAAACACAGCCAGAGAGGGAACACAAGCAGGGGGAGTGAGAGAGGGAGAAGCAGGCTTCCCACAGAGCAGGGAGACCGATGTGGGACTCGATCCCAGGTCTCTGGGATCATGACCTGAGCCGAAGGCAGTCGCTTAACCAACTGAGCCGCCCAGGCGCCCCTAAAGTTAAATTTAAAATATGTAAAGTACACTTCACAAGTTTGGCTTTAACGTACACAGCTACCAGTATTTATCAGTTTCTTATTTGTTGATTTTGAAAAACATAACATAAATAATGTAATTGAATATGCTTGTTTGGAAAACACAAAATGGAACAGCTGAGTCTTCTAAAAAAAAAGAGAAATTAATTCAGAAGAAGAAAGAAATGTCAGAAAGAACTATAAAGGAAAACCGTTTCCTGTGTCATTTTCAAATTCTCAGAATAGAATGCATTTGTGTCTAGTTGGGTAGAGAATTGTGCAGACTTTTGTGATTTCTTTTTTATTTGAAAATCTGTGTTAACCAACTTTTACGTGATTTAGTAAAGAAAGTATAGCCTGGCTCCAAGCTCAGATTTATTACGACTCTCCCGTGAGGTAGTTCCCATTTTCGTGTATTTGCTCTAAGCCAAGCACTGTGCTATCCCATGTAATCCTTCTAACAATACTTCCAAATAAATATTGTCATCCTCATTTTCCACATGAGAATTATAGGCTTAGAAAGAGGCAAAACACTCAATGGCCAAATAGGGGCACGAGCTAACCTCCGCCTGATAACAAAAGCTGGGTATTTCACCACACCCCAAACTGTCTCAATTCTTCTGATCATGTGTCAATTTCTTCCGCTGTAAATTGTGGGTAGAATCATCTGCCTTCCCCGTAGTAGGTTAAATAAAATGAAAAATGAAATAAATTCCTGGTGCTTTGCACATGTCAGGTAGTGTTTATGATTATGATGATCTCTCAAGGAAAGAAAACAGTCGCAGAGGAGCTTGTCCTAGAGAGATGGGGACCTTCCGCCCTCAGTCGTGCTCATGCTTCCAGTCTGCCCTGTCTTGTCACCCCCAGGCTCCCCAGCGAGGGCTCTGTCCAAGTTGTCCTGCATTTTTCCGCTACTATCAGTGGCTCAGAGAATCGCTAGATTAATTTCCCACAGCACTTCCTGTAGTAATAAGGAGGAACTAGAGGTTGTGTTAAGTGCAGTTTCTCTTTTTAACGGGAGCTAGTGAGCAGCTATTAGGAAGGAGGGTTTCTTTTCCTGATGAAAGGAAATGATAAAAATGAATACTGCAGAGTGTTATTTTATTGTCTATTAGGTACAAGGTGGGAAGACTATTTTGAAAGTACATTTGAACACATGCCTGGTTTTATTAAAGGGTGACTTCAATGATGAGACCTATATAATATTCCTAAAAATAAGAACAGAACAAACAACCCCAGACTTACTTAGAAAACAATCCAAGTAAGAGAGAAAAATGTAGTCTTTTCCAGTAGAGTTTAACAAATTAGTTTTATAAAATCTGTCACTGAACTAAATGGTTCTTGATTAAATCAGCATAAACAAACAAATAAATAAATAAATAAAAATTTAAGAATTTCAAGGATTGCAAGTTAAAATGGATAGCCAGACAAAAGTGACTTGGGCTTGGGCATAATTATAATTGACATTTTACTGAACAGGATTGAAGACATGAGTGAGTTTTAGGGCAAACAATATGAACAGTAATAGTATTTAAGTGATAGTATTAAGTCATAGTATTTTTTAGAAGCATGTTGTTCCAGAAACTTCCTAATACAGTAAATCTTCATAATTATTTTTTTCTGAACATGTGTTAGCTTTGACTTGATACCTCAGGGAGTAGGTAGCTAAAGAAGGTGAAAGGAGAGTTAAGATACATATTAAATAAATAATAAGAAGGCAAAAGGGAACTGTTGGAATCCCAATCCTAAGCTTAGGACCTGATTTCTCAGTGTCAACAGATGGTGCTTCTCCTAGTTTCCCAGACTGTCCTAATCACAAAGTTTTCCAAAATACTTAGTTGAAAAAAATCAGTTAAAAAAATAGCATTTTTTGAAAAAAATCAGAATTTTCCATCTAAAAATCAAGTCAAATCACCCAAGAAAACAGAAGTAATATTTACAGGTGAACTTTATTAAGTACCTGACTCATGAGAGGACTGTGATAGGGTTGTGAAAGAAAATGCTCTGCTCATCAAATTCTCGAATGGCAATATTCCACCAGATTTTAGTGGGAGTGCATGCCAGTGATCAAAGAAGTTTAGGAATTTGTACTTTTGTTTTCTTTTGTTTATTCACAATGCACAAGAAGTTGTGCTATAAAGAAAAGAGTGTAGCCTTTTTAGTACCAGTATTTCCTATTTTATTTCCCAAAAGTACACTTTAAAAAAAAAAAAATTCTTTCTTTTTTTTTTTTTTTTAAATTCCTGGTGACCCTCTAAGTAATAGCTTCCTGAATAGGTATGGATATGGTTGCCATGCATTGGGACTGGTTCATTGTATTTCTCCCCATGCTCTTTCTTATAGGTGCTACGTGGACAGGGAGTACTATCTCCTCATTTATGTCGAACGCCTAGCACAGTGCCTGGCATGTGACAGATGCTCAGTGATTATCTGTTGCACTGAATTAAACAAGGCCAGGTATTCTTTGATTGATATTTAGTCAGCGATGTGGTCCTAATAATGAAATATTCACACTTAACACACACACATGCATACTCACTCACGGAGCTGATATTTTAATTACAGCTTAGAGTTTACAAAATAGTTTTAAGTACATTATCAGATTTTATCTCCATAAGCACCTATGAATAGCATGGAGAACATGGCTAGCTGTCCACCAAAATTTATATTTCTTCATTTGTAATAGAATACAGTTGCTGAAAAGTGACGAGGTAGAAACTATATTTCTCGGTCTCCCTTTATTCCTTATATTTGGCTGTGACCATTTTTCACCAATGCAATGAGTGGAGGTGAGATTTATCATGTCTGGGCCAAAGCTTTTAAGCTTTTAAGTATGTGCACCCTTCTCTGGGCCCTCATTTGCCTTGTGCAGCTGCCTAAATTCAGCAATGTCACAGTGTAGGCAAAGCCTGGGTCTGTATATTGCCTAGAGGATAGCTGACCAGCAACCTAGAACAAACACATTGGACTGTGACATATAGAAGAAAAAAATTAAACTATTGACACTGGATTTGTTACAGCAGCCAGTGTTATCCCGGTTAAATAAAAATAACTATTGCTATTCTAACATATTTTAGACTGTGAAATGCAGAAGAGTTAAATGTCTTAAGTAATGCAAATTTGTGAAGAACCCAAGTTTCCCATTCAGGTCTTTTCAGTACAAAGGCTGTGCTCCTTTGAACACTCTCTTCTACTTCCCAGGCATACACTCATCAGCATTGCTGAGGCACTTACTGGTGGAAGAGCTCCTTCCTTCTGAAGGTTCAAATTTAGTATCTTGCATTCGTGAAGTCAATTTGACAAATCAACATGAGAATGGTAATTTTAATAATGAAATAATATCACCATGGATTATTTTAGTGCTTTATAGTTGATAAAATATTTTCCTAGATAGCTCATTTATCTTCATAATAACCATATAGGTTATACAGAAGATTTTTCCTCTTTCAATGTTATATGTGATCAGTTGAGTCTTAAATAAATATTTTTTCTTAAATCTTATTATTCAGTTTAAAATGGGAGAATGAGCCTCTAGGAGAAAGGTCTTTACGAGGGAAGGAAAAGAAGTAAAGAGAGAGACAGTCCCAGTAGAATTACTGATAACCATGAGTGTTTGAAAACAACAGTTTCAAAACTGAGGATATAGGCAAGAAAGTACGAGATAATTAAAACTTTAGGGAAAAAGAAAATACTGTGAAAGAAAAAAAATTGTAATAAGAATTACTCTGCTTGGCTCTCTAGAGCAAAATATTTACCTAGTCATAATCGTGTAGGTACTATTTATTCATTCAACTAGAAATAGTGATAAAACTGAAAAGGGCCTATGAGATAGAGAGGTGGGGTTGAGTTGTAAGAGACCTAAATCTTCATAGCAGGAACTCTGTGAATGATATTTGGAATGAAATAATCAGAAAATATCAGCCTGTGCACGTTGCTTATACATAGAGAAATAACCACTAGAGGAAATAATGGGATGGGTTAAACGTTATTGCCTCCGAAGTGATGCAACTTAGGGGTGGGAGGCAGGGTTTGGATTTTCAGTATATATCGCTATAATATTGGGGGTTTTATTGTCATTATTATTTTTAAAAGATTTTATTTATTTATTTGACAGAAACACAGCCAGAGAGGGAACACAAGCAGAGGGAGTGAAAGAGGGAGAAGCAGGCTTCCCACAGAGCAAGGAGCCTGATGCGGGGTTTGATTCCAGGACTCCAGGATCATGACCTGAGCCGAAGGCATTTGCCCAACCAACTGAGCCACCCAGGTACCCCAATATTGGGGGTTTTAATCACATATATAAGTTATTTTAACTAGAAGTTACATTTATTTTAAATGACTTCTAAAAATGAGAAATGCTTAATATTAGTCAGCATGATATATTTATAATCTGGTGTCCACTTCTTATCCCCTGAGGGCATC
Source organism: Spilogale gracilis (assembly GCA_004023965.1). NCBI lineage: Eukaryota > Metazoa > Chordata > Mammalia > Carnivora > Mephitidae > Spilogale > Spilogale gracilis. The sequence continues at coordinate 28,013 of PITA01011567.1, read as the reverse complement.
CCTTGAGAGCAGGTCATCTGGTTAACTTAGGTAATACCACAAGGCTAGGGCTAGTAGTGGAAATACTTCTTATGCAGAAATGTGGATGTATAGGGAGGCAAGAACAGATGTAGAGAGAACATTCAGCAGCAACTCTCATAGTCTAAGTAACAGAGTAAGTCTGGACTTAAGAGTAGAGTCAGTGAGCATGGGAAGGATTCTAGAAGTTTTGAAGGCAGAAAGAACGATTTGCAGATGGACTGGATATTGACTATGGGTAAAAGAGGAGAATCAACAAGGAATTTACAGCTTGGATCTGAACAACATAAGAATGAAATTTCCGTTTATGGAGAAGACTGTGTGAGGAACATGTTTGGGGGATTAAACCAGGAGTTCAGTATTGAACATGATACCCTTTCTGTGCCTATTAAACACTCCATAGGTGGAATGTCAAGTAAGTATTAAGATATTTGAATCTGGGGGCACCTGGGTGGCTCAGTTGGTTAGGCGACTGCCTTCGGCTCAGGTCATGATCCTGGAGACCCGGGATCGAGCCCCACATCGGGCTTCCTGCTCGGCAGGAAGCCTGCTTCTCCCTCTCTCACTCCCCCTGCATGTGTTCCCTCTCTAGCTGTGTTTCACTCTGTCAAATAAATAAACAAAATCTTAAAAAAAAAAAAGACATTTGAATCTGGAATTCAGGAATAGTTCTAAGATAGATATACAGAATTGAGAGTCGGTGGATAGATGGTATTTAAAGCCACAAATGAGGGGCACCTGGGTGGCTCAGTTGGTTAAGCGACTGCCTTCGGCTCAGGTCATGATCCCGGGGACCCGGGATCAAGTCCCATATCGAGGTCCCTGCTCGGCGGGAAGCCTGCTTCTCCCTTTCTCACTCCCCCTGCTTGTGTTCCCTCTCTGACTGTGTTTCTCTCTGTCAAATAAATAAAATCTTTAAAATAAATAAATAAATAAATAAATAAATAAATAAAGCCACAGATGAATGTATCTACTTAGATACCACCTTGTCTACTTATCCTCCTGCTTTCCTG